>PVIY010041745.1:0-21435 GCA_004026745.1 Myrmecophaga tridactyla | reverse complement strand
ACAACATAGCACAGCCTAAGCAGCTTGGCATTCCTCATCTCAGCACTTGCAGCTCAGCCCAGGCCTTTGGAGATGGAGAAAGAAGTTACCCTGGGGAAAGTTGTTGGAACCCAGGGGCCTGGAGAGAAGACCAGCAGAGACCATCCTGTGCCTTCCACGTAAGAAAGAACCTCATTGGAAAGTTAGCTGCCTTTCCTCTGAAGAACTAACAAAATAAATCCCCTTTTATTAAAAGCCAATCCGTCTCTGGTGTGTTGCATTCCGGCAGCCAGCAAACTAGAACAGACTTTAAATCCAAATCACAAACAACAACAAAAAAAAATAGATAAATGAGACCTTCTCAAAATTACAAGCTTTTGTGTATCAAAGGACTTTGTCAAGAAAGTGAAAAGACAACCTATTTTGTGGGAGAAAATATTTGGAAAACACATATCCAATAAATGGTTTAAAGTCCAGAATATATAAAGAAATTCTATAAGTCAACAATAAAAAAAACAAACTACCAAATAAAGAAATGGGCAGAAGGCTTGAATAGACATTTTTCCAGTGAGGAAATACCAATAACTGAAAAGTACAGGAAAAGATGCTCAACATCATGAGCTATTAGGGAAATGCAAATGTGCCAGTTTGAAAGTTATATGTACCCCAGAAAATCATGTTTTAATCCCGATTCAATCATGCGGAGGCAGCCATTTCTTTTTATCTTGATTCAATAATGTATCTTGGAAACTTTTGATTAGATTATCTCCACAGAGATGTTACATGCCCAACTCTGGGTGTGACCTTTTGATTAGATGAAGATGTGACTCCTCCAATTCCAAGTGGGTCTTGATTAGTTTACTGGAATTCTTTAAAAGAGGAAACATTTTGGAGAGAGTCAGAAATGACAGAACCAACAGAAACTTCAGAGCAAAGCTGATACAGATGCTGACACTTAGAGAACAGAGACAAAGAAATTTGGAGATGCTTGGAGCCCAGCAGACATCACTATGAGATGTTAAGCAAAACAGAACCTGGAGAGAGCCAAGGGAAGCCAAGACATGAAAGCCAGCCCCAGAGAAGCAAAGTGAGTAGCCTCCACAGGAACAGAGGCTGACAGCAACAGAACCCAGGAGGAGGGGACCAACAAGGGACCAGCATGCCTTCTCAGCTGACAGAGATGTTCCATATGCATTTACCTTTCTTGAATTATAGTATCTTTCCCAGGATGCCTTCGTTTGGACATTTTTATAGGCTTAGCACTGTAAACTTGTAACTTATTAAATTCCCTTTATTAAAGCGATTCCATTTTGGTATATTGCTAGCAGCTTGTAAACTAAAACAGCGAATCAAAACCACAATGAAATATCATTTCACATCCATTAGAATGGTCACTATTGAAAAACAGAAAACTACAAGTGTTGGAGAGGATGTAGAGAAATAGGAGCACTCATTGATTTCTGGTGGAAATGTAAAATGGTGCAGCCACTCTGGAAGACAGTTTGGCCATTCCTCAAGAAGCTAAGCATGGTAGTTAGATTCAGTTGTCAACTTGGCCAGGTGAAGGTACCTAGTTCTATTGCAGTGGACATGAGCCAATGGCATGTGAACCTCATATGTTGCTGGTTACATCTGCAGTCAGCTAGGAAGCATGCCTGCTGCAATGAATGATGTTTGATTTAATTGGCTGGTGCTTAAATAAGAGAGAGCTCAATGCAGCACAACCCAAGCAGCTCAGCATACCTCATCTCAGCACTCGCAGCTTAGCCCAGGCCTTTGGAGATGCAGAAAGGAATCACCCCAGAGAAAGTTGTTGGAACCCAGAGGCCTGGAGAGAAGGCCATCAGAAACTGCCCTGTGCCTTCCCGTGTAAGAAAGAACCTCAGTCAAAAGTTGGCTGCCTTTCCCCTGAAGAACTATACATTTTGAACTAAATAAATCACCTTTTATTAAAAGCTAATCCATCTCTGATGTGTTGCATTCTGGCAGCTAGCAAACTAGAACACCTAAGTGTTCTAAGAGAGAAACTGACTGTGTTCACCATGTGCCTTCTCACTTGAGAAACCCTGAACTTCATTGGCCTTCTTGAACCAAGGTATCTTTCCCTGGATGCTTTTGATTGGACATTTCTATAGACTTGTTTTAATTGGGAGGTTTTCTCGGCCTTGGAGCTGTGAACTAGCAACTCATTAAATTCCCCTTTTTTTAAAGCCATTCCATTTCTGGTATATTGTATTCTGGCAGCTAGCAAACTAGAACAGATTTTGGTACCAGGAGAGTGGGGTGCTGCTGCAGTTTGCAAATACCAAACATGTTGGAACGGCTTTTTAAATGCATAAGGGGAAGATTCTGGAAGAGTTGTGAGAAGCTTGATAGAGAAGGCCTAGAATGCTTTGAAGAGACTGTTAATAGAAATGTGGTCTCTAAAGACACTTCTGATAAAGATTTAGACAGAAATGAGGTGTGTGTTATTATAGACTGGAAGGAAGATGAGCCTTGTTTTAAAATGGCAGATTATCTGGTAAAATTGACTAGTGGCTTTGGCTGGAAGACAGATTTTAAAAACCATGAACTTGGGCGGCTGCTGTGGCTCAGCAGGCAGAGCTCCGACCTGCTGTGCTGGAGGTCTGGAGTTTGATCCCTGGTGCCTCCTGCCCATATGCAAATTAAAAAAAAAAAAAAAACATGAACTTGGATACTTAGCAGAAGAGATCTCCAAATTAAATGTGGAAAGTGCAGCCTGGTTTTGCCTCACAGCTTATAGTGAAATGTGACAGGAGAGAGATAAGATGAAAACTGAACTCTTGGGCACAAAGAAACCAGAAATTGATGTCCTGGAAAATTCTGGGCTTCCAGGCAGGGAGACCCCAGAGAATAGTGCTCCATGTGAGGATTTGACCAGATGTGGAACCAGTCAGCCATCTCAGAGAAAGCCAGGATTGGACATGGAGTTATCCAGGAAGGACTTGTGGAAACTCCTTATGTCTGATGGGCATGATCCAAGGCTACTGCATAGAAAGTCAACAAGAGTGCTGTGGGACCTGTATAAACAGAGCTGCTGCCCATATGGACTGGGGGGATTCAGAGAAGGGACACATTGGAGGAAAAATAACTTCAGAGGCAAAACCATGAGGCTGAGGTCTGACGTCAAGAAGCCTCAGGCCAGGAGAGTGGACCCACCCAAGCCCATGAAGAGGGTGAGTTTGCCCCAAAGGCAGAGGATGGGCCTTCCACCTCGTTGTAGTGGAAGAGCCATGCTGCCTCAGGCCTTGGAGAGGGTGAAGCACATTCCTTGGGGGTTGGGGAAAGCCTGGCTGCCACCACGTGGTGGGGTTGAGCATGTGCCCCAGAGATGGCAGAGAGCCTGGGTGCAGCCCCAAAGCTTGGAGAGGGTAGAGCTGAGAAAAAGGTGGTCTCCCAGTGTCCTCCTAGGTTGCGTTTGGAGAGAGGCAGGCCTCTGCATAGGCCCTTGAAAAGGGTGGGACTGCTGCTTTCTAAAGCCCCAAAGATAAATGATTCTCAGATTTTAAAAATCTAATGGACTTTGCCCTGCGGGTTTTCGAGTCCGGTGACTCCTGTGTTCCTTCCTCCCTATGGAAACATGTATATGTATCCTATGACTGTTCCTCCTTTGTATGTTGGCAGCAAATAACTTGTTATGAGTTTTCAAAGGTCCAGAGCCAGAGGATAATTTTGTCTTAGAACAGACCATGCCTGTAACTAACTTTGATAGGAGTTCGTACGTTTCTAAATTTGTATTTCATGTATATTGCTACTGAAATGGTTTTAAGTTTCTCTGATACTGTTATGGAATGAATGTATTTTGTATATGGGGAAAACATGTCTTTTTTAGGGTTCAGAGAGTGGAATGTGCTAGTTTGAAAGAAAAAAGCCATGTTTTAATCTAAATCCCATTTCATAAAGGCAGAATAATCCCTATTCAATACTGTATATTTGAAACTGTAATCAGATCATCTCCCTAGAGATGTGATTTAATCAAGAGTGGTTGTTAAGTTGGATTAGGTTTTGACATGTCTCCACCCATTTGGGTGGGTCTTGATAAGTTTCTGGAGTCCTATAAAAGAGGAAACATTTTGGAGAATGGAAGAGATTCAGAGAAGAACGACATAGCCACGAGAAGCAGAGAACCCACTAGCCAGAAACCTTTGGAGATGAAGAAGGAAAATGCCTTCATGAAACAGGGAGCCAAGAGAGAAAGCTAGCAGATGATGTCTTGCTCACCATCTGCCCTTCCAGCCAGGAAAGAAACTGTGACTGTGTTTGCCATGTGTCTTCTCACTTGAGAGAGAAACCCTGAACTTCATCAGCCTTCATGAACAAAGGTATCTTTTCTTGGATGCCTCTGATTGGATAGACTTGTTGTAATTGGGACATTTTCTCGGCCTTAAAACTGTAAACTAGCAATTTATTAAATTCCCCTTTTTAAAAGCCATTCCATTTCTGGTATATTGCATTCCAGCAGCTAGCAAACTAGAACACTAAGTATAGAATTACCTTATGACGTGGCAATTCTGCAACCCAGAAGAACTGAAAACAGGAACTTAAATGGACATTTGCACACCAGTGATCACAGTAGCATCATTCACATTTGCCAAAAGATGGAAGCAACCCAACTGTCCATCAGTTGACGAATGGATAAACAAACTGTGGTATATACAGATGATGAGATATTATTCAGCTTAAAAAAGAATGAAGTCCTGATATATACAATAACATGGATGAACCTCATCATGTTGAGTGAAATAAGGCAGACACAAAAGGACAAATATTATATGGTCTCACTTTTATGAACTAATTATAATAAACAAGCCCACAGAGTTATAATCTAGAATATAGATTACTAGGCAAAAGATTGGGGTTGGAGAATGGGAATTGATGCTTAACTCATAAAGAATTTCTATTTAGGCAGATGGTAAAGGGTTAGAAATGATTGGTAATCATGGTAGTACATTACTGGGAGTGTAATCAATAGCACTGAACTATAAAGGTGAATGTGATTTAAAAAGGGAACTTTCAGATGTATATATTACTAGGATAAAAATTTAAAAATAAGACACAGGGCCATACAGCACAGTGAGCCCTATTGTAGACTATGAACTATAGTTAACAGCACAAGACTAAGAATGTTCTTTCATGGGTTATAAGAAATGTATGACAAGTTAATAACAATAGAGTAGCATATGGGGAAAAATACACCTAATGCAAACAATGTATGATAGAACTATTTTAATCTTTCATCAAACAGTTACAAATGTAACTGTTGTTTAAAAATAATAATACAATTATAAAAAAGTGCTATCATCCATAGTAACAAATATTCCACACTAATGCAACATGGTGGTAGGGTGTTGTGCCGGTTTGAAGCTATTATGTACCCCAGAAAAGCCATGTCCTTTAATCCTCATTCAACATTGCTTGGTGGAAACTTTTTTATTGTTCCCATGTTTTTTTTTTTTAATTAATTTTAAAAAATTAACAACAAACAAACAAAACAATAAGATATCATTCCATTCTACCTATATAATCAATAATTCTTAATATCATCACATAGTTGCATATTCATCATTTCTTAGTATTGTTCCCATGGTTATGTGATCCACCCAATTCTGTGTGATAACTTTTGATTAGATGATTTCCATGGAGATGCCCATTCAAGGTGGGGTTGCTTACTGGAGCCCTTTAAGAGGGAACCATTTTAGAAAGAGCCACCAGAACTGACAGAACCAACAGAATGGAAAGAGCCCTGGGGAGCCAATGAAGACGCCTGAGAGAAACTAGCAGACATTGCCATGTGCCTTTCCAGCTGAGAGAGATATCCCAAAAATCACTGGCCTTCTTGAGCCAAGGTATATTTCCCTGGATGCCTTAATTGGGATATTTTTATGGCCTTAGAACTGTAAATTTGCAACTTAATAAATTTCCATTTTTTAAAAGCTGTTCTGATTCTGGTATATCGCATCCTGGCAGCTTACAAGCTAGAATAGGTGGTGTCCAGGAATCCTGTATTTTATGCATGATTGTTTTGTAAACTCACAACTGTTCTAATAAAAAAAATACTTTTTGTGCTGACACAAAAATAATAAATAGCCATTGAATTCTAGATATCTCATATATCTTTGAGTATTCAATACAGCTTCCACAGTAAATCCATTGATCCTTCTCCACTCAATCCCAATCAACCGTGGACAACCTACTGTCATCTCTAATTCCAACACACCATCAGTGAAAGCATTCTTTTCACTTTTAATGCAAAAAAAAAAGAAAAACCACAAAGATTAACTTTTCCATTATCAACATTGAACATCTGCCCAAACAGTGGGCATTTGTTGGGGAATTGCTATGCATTCCATGGGTTTACAATCCAGGAAAGCTGGAATTAACTCCCCCCTTCTTCTTTACTCTCTTTATGCTACCTTATCCATTCATGGTTTTAGCTTCCTGCCATGTGTCAGTGATGCCTGAATCTGTAACTCTACCTTCAGACTCATGACCAAATGTCAACTTGACAGCCTCAGTTATTTGAGGGATTTATCATCTCTCTTTCCACTCAACTAATTCACCATGATCATACTTCCAACGCATCAGGACTCCCAGGCCACTGTTTTCTCCAAACCATCACCCCTCTGCTTAATCATTGTCCATTATTTCTAGAACACGCTTGCCAACACAAACTTTCATGTCCTTGTGTAGTTTCACTGCACCCACCTAGCGAAACCTCGACTATAGCTGAATCCAACTATTCTTGTTCTCCATATGTGCCTTCAAACAGCTGATGCTGCTAGCAAAAATTAATCCCATAATAAAGGCCCACTGATCCCATAATAAGGTCATAACTCCCTACTACAAATGGACCCACCACATTGTTACCAAGCACACTATTTCTCTGGCCAACCCACACCCTAGCTTAACCCAAATAGCTTTTTAATCTGAACTCTGCTCAAACTTCCAACTTTCCTCTACTTCACATCTCCTTCTTTATAGAAAAAATGGAACCATTAAACAAGAATTTCCTTAACTTCCCACTACCACGTACAAATATAAACTCATTATATCCACTTATTCCTCTCATTTATAGCTCCCCCTATCCTTATTCCAAATTTCTCCTCTGGGTTACTAGCACCACCATCTACTCATTCATCCATGCCAGAATCTGCAGTCACTCTTATCTCTTCCTTAGCCATCCCCACCCACAACGTAATCTAGCAAGTCCAGCCATATTTACTTCCTGAATATTTCTAAACTGGCCCCACCTCTCCCATGAACTACTACTTCCAAAGTTCAAGATTTCATCACCTTTCGCCGTCTGCAGCCTCCTGATGTCTCTGCTTTGAGTCATGCCCTCCTTGACTCATCCCCACTCCACAGGCAGAGTTCTACCTAAAATACACATCTCCCCATGTTGGTCACTGCTGGTACAGTATCCTACAGCACATCATTAGATTTTATCTATAATTAACTCTTTCTCAAGCCTCTGTGTTAGTCTGGGTCCTCCAAAAATTATACACAAATATGGGATTAGGTGTGTGAGAGCTTTAACAGTGGAAACACCAGAAAGGGAAAATGGGAAGGGAGCCAGAGGTAGGTAGGAGAACTGTCAAACTGAGATGGGAAGGAAGGAGAGAGGGAAGGAAGAAGGGAAGGAGGAAGGTTGCAAACTGCAATATAGATCTGAGAAAGTTCACCAGGGCCAAGAGGAAGTCCTCAAGCCCAAGTTGTCCATCAGAGGAGTCTCACTATCTTCTAGACTGGGAGCAGCCTGGAAGCACAGCCCAGACAAAATCTCTGTGAGGTATTTTAGGATGCAGCAGCCACTGGTGATCAATTACAATCCGCAGTAGGAAATCTAAGGGATGCATTCTCATGGCTACCCTAACTCCATGGCTGCTGCAACTGCTTTTTCTTCTTTTTATCCTCCTCCTTCTTCATTATTACTATTATTATTATTATAAAAGTAATAGATCAAACATAATGCACATTTTCTAAAGCCTCCTCACCTACCCTAAAGCCACTGTCTTCCTCAGATTAATCACTGTAAATGGTTTGGTGTGTGTCCTTTCAGATCCTTTTCTAAGCTTTTTCTATTTATAGTTCCATGTAGACGGAGACTACATATAAGGGAGGATTTATTTTGTTTATTTGTTTGTTGTAAAATAAATTGTTCTGTTACTTGTTCTTCCTTTTCTTTTTATTTGCACAAAATATAATCTATGTAAGTGTTTCTCAACTTTTCTTGATTTTCAAATCCATTGCACAGTCTTATACATCTTTGTGCCACTCCGTCAGATATATGATTAGAAATTGATTTTAAGAAAGAAAAATACTATTTTAGTTAGGAATTATTAAAGATTATTTAAATATTATGTGTAAGGATATGTATTATATAACTATAACTTGCCATTTTCCTAAAAATAACAAGCTTAATTTATTTAAAGTAATTTGTCAGAAAAAAACATGATTTGATGACAATTAAATTTAAAAAATGGTCATCGTTTTAAGTTTGGTTTGGGGACAAAATGTAAATTAAATATACTTAACAAATACAACTATACATAATATAGATTAAAAATTGTCTTCAGGACTAGATGTTCGGAGTTCTTATATTTTTCACTAAAAATAGTTATTTTTATAATTTGTATGTTTTATTTCTGAATGACAATATACTATTTAAAAAGGTTTCACATTACTATTTGCAAGCACTTTTACAATGCCTTTGTGGATCATTTTAATTCTCCATAAATTAGGAGCTAAATTGGATATAATCATCATATATTTCCACTTTTTACCACTGGCTTTTGAGAAACTAGAGGCATCTCGATGTGCGTATTATAATTCAGATCAGATTACTGCAAGTTACAGATCTGATGAAGAGTATCTTATAAATTAGCATATCAACTATCATTTTTATGCTTCTTATTAAGTTTTTTTTTCAAATTCCGTGTCCCTACGCTCTCCTCTGTTAACCCATGGTCCATGAGTATGAACTCAGCACGTATGACTACAAACAGAGCCCTGTGATCACTGCTGCGTTCGGCTTTGATGGTGACAAGTCAGCAGTGGGTCATCCAGCGCCATTGACCACTGCACAGCCCTTTCAGAACTGACCCTTGAAAGCTGCCACTCTCATTCTTCCATTTCAAAGGGGGAAATTTCTTTAGCATCATAGTCTTTATTGTTATTAAAAAAATAGATATATAGATGTATTAAAGAGTAAGAATGAACCAAACAAAACTTCAAAAGCCAGGTACTGGACTTCTGGGAAGATAGTGGAATAGGAAAGGCTGAGCTCACTCCTGCTCCAGGTAACAACTAGAGAAGTGACGGAAAAATGATGAGGACAGCAGTTCCAGGGTGCAAGTGACCAGAGAAGGACTTCTATACTATATAGTGAGAGCCTGGATGAAAAAGTAGAAAAATTAGGATGGAGAGAATGGAGTGAGTGTGCTCAGCCCAGACTCCACCTGGGGCAAGTGGCAGCACAGAGGAAGGACTGGATCCCAAAGGAGTAGAGCACCAATGCACTCCTGCCTGCCTCCACAGCTAGCTTGGGAGCTCTTCCCTCTCAGCTCTGCAGCTGGGAGCTCCCACTCAGAACCCAGAAGCCAGCAGACCTGGTTTGCCTGTGCACAGAGAACTTCCAGCCAGTGCACAGTAACTGCGCCCAACCCAAGACAGGGTATTGTGATACCCAGCTTAGGCATAGACTAGTGGGCTGCCCTTTTTGGAGGAGAGAGAGACCCAGAGAAGAGCTGACTTTTGGCTCGCAAAAGAGACTCATTGGGTCCCACAACCGCTTCCCTTTCCTCAAGGAGGCCCAGAGGCCTCAGGCATGCACAGGCCAAGAGGTATGGCCTGAAGCCCTCAGGTATGCATGGGTGGAGAGGCGCAGCTGAGGAAGTGAGGCAACCATGCAGCACTGCTATGCTTTTTTAAGGGTAGGGGTAGTTGACATAATCAGTCCCACAGCTCAAGATCATCCCAATCAGGAGTCTGGCTACCACCAGATTCATCAGACCCACAAATGGATTCTCCACCGAGGTGCACAATACCCACCCCTCAGCCCTGGGGTGGGTGGCTTTCAGCACACACGAAGACTAGTGGTCTTAGCTGGAATTACAATGGGTCTCCATCCTGCTCAGCCTGCTGCTGCAGTGGAGAAGTGGGCCAGAGAAGAGGAGGCCCAACAGTGCCATCTGTTGGGAAGATGCAGAAAGTGCAGTTTGGCAAACTGCCTATCCAGCTCTCGCTAGATCTTCAAGTAGAGTTGCAGCTCCGGAAGTCAAAAGAACCCCGAATAGAATAAATCCAAATAGGCCTACTCCAAGACATATATTAATCAGTCTGTCAAATGCAGAAGAGAATCCAAAAGTCCTGAAAGCAACAAGAGAAAAGTGACTCACCACATACAAGGAAACCACATAAGACTGACTTCTGAACAGCTCAGCGGGCACCATGGAGGTGAGGAGACAGTAGTTTGATATATTTAAGATCTTGAAAGACAAAGACTTCCAGCCAAGAATTCTTTATGCAGCTAAATTGTCCTTCAAAAGTGAGAAAGAGATTTTGTCACAGACAAACAAAGGCTGACAATATTTGTCAACAAAAGACCAGCCCTACAAGAAATGCTAAAGGGAGGTCCTGTGGCTGAAAAAGAAGACAGAAGGGGGAGGTTTGGAGGAGAGCACAGAATTGAAGAGTATCAGTAAGGGTAATTTAAAGGATAAAAAAAAGAATGAGGGAAAAGAAAATATATAGATCTTAAATAAAAACAAAGAATAAGAGTAGATTCAAGAACTGCTTTTACAGTAATAATTTTGAATGTTAATGAAATAAATTAAGCAATTAAAAGACAGATTGACAGAATAGATTTTAAGCTATGATCCATTTATGTGCTGCCTACATGACTCATCTTAGACCCAAGGATATAAATAGATCGAAAATGAAAGGATGGAAAAAAGATGTTCTATGCAAACTGTAATCAAAAGAAAGCAGGAGTAGCTATACTAATATCAGATAAAATAAATAGACTTTAAATGTAAAGCCACCATAAGAGACAAGGAAGGACACTACATATTGATAAAAGGGACAATTTACCCAGAGGAAGTAACAATCATAACTGTTTATGCTCCCAAACAAGGAGCTCCAAAGTACATGAGACAAGCATTGGCCAAACTGGAGGGAACAACTAATGTTTCAACAATAGTGGTAGGAGACTTCAGTACACCACTCTCCTCTATAGACAGAACAACCAGACAGAGGATCAGTAAGGAAAGAGATAACCTAAACAATGTGATAAATGAATAAGACCTAACAGACATATATAGATCATTACATCCCAAAACACAGGATATGCATCCTTCTCTAGTGTTCATGGAACATCCTCCTGGATAAATCATATGCTGGGACACCAAACAGGCTTTAATAAATTTTAAAAGATTGAAATTATTCAAAGCACTTTCTCTGACCTTAACAGAATGAAGCTGGAAATCAATGACCACCAAAACTAGAACTTTCACAAATATATGGAGATTAAATAACACACTCTTAAACAATAGGTGGGTCAAAGGAGAAGTTGGTAAATGTTTGTAGATGAATGAAAATGAGAATACAAGATATCAGAACTTATGAGATATAGCAACGGCAATGCAGAAAGGGAAATTTATTGTCCCAAATGCCCATATTAAAAATGAAGAAAAGAAAAAATCAAGGACTTAACTGTTCTCCTGGAGGAACTAAAGAAAGAACAGCAAATTAGCCCCAAAGTAAATAGGAAAGAAACAACACAGATTAAAGTAGAATTAAATGAATTGAAGAACAAAAGAATCAATAAAATAAAAAACTGGCCCTTTGAGAAAATAAATAAAATCAATGGAACCCTGGCTAGACTGACAAAGAAAAAAAAGAGAAAGGATGCAAATAAACAAAATCAGAAATGAGAGAGGGGTCATTACCACGGACCCTAAAGAAATAAAAACAATCAAAAGAGGATACTATGAACAACTATATGCCAACAAACTAGACAACTTAGACGAAATGGACAAATTCCTGGAGACACACAAACAAGCTACATTGACTCAGGAAGAAATAAAAGATCTCAACAAACCAATCACAAGTAAAGAGATTCAATCAGTCATCAAAAATCTTCCTACAAAGAAAAGCCCAGGGCCAGGTGACTTCACAGAAAAATTTACCAACTATTCCAAAAAGAACTAACACCAATCCTACTCAGTCTTCAAAAAAAAAAAAAAATTGAGGTAAAAGAAACACAACCAGGTGCACAGGTGGCTCAGTGGTAGAATGCTGGCCTTTCATGTGGGAGACCCGGGTTCGATTCCCGGACCATGCACTGCCCCCCAAAAGAAAGGAATACAGCCTAACTCATTTTATGAAGTTAACATTAGTCTAATACCAAAACCAGATAAAGATGCTACAAGAAAGAAAAGTGAAAGGCCAACCTCCTTAATAAATATAGATGCAAAAATTCTCAGTAAAAATTCTTGCAAATTAAATCCAATGACACAATTAAAAAATTATACACCATGACCAAGTGGGGTTTATACCAGGCATGCAAGTGTAGTTCAACACAGAAAATCACTCAACATAATACCACACATTAACAAATCAAAAGAGAAAAATCACATGATCATCTCAATTGACGCTGAAAAGCATTCAACAAAACTCAGCATCCTTTTCTGATAAAAGCACTTCAAAAGGTAGGAATCAAAGGAAACTTCCTCCATATGATAAAGGGCATATATGGAAAACCCACAACCAGCATTATACTTAATAGTGAAAGACTGAAAGCATTTCCTCTAAAATCGGGAATGAGACAAGGATGCCCACTGTCACCACTCTTATTCAACATGACTCTAGAAGTTCTAGCTAGAGCAACCAGGCAAGTAAAAGAAATAATAGGCATTTAAATAGAAGTAGTAAAACTTTCATTATTTGCAGAAGATATGAGCCCATATTTCGAAAATTCTGAGAAATCTACAACAAAAATCCTGAGAAATCTACAACAAAAATCTATTTGAACTAATAAACAAATTCAGGAAAGTGGTGGGATACAAGATTAAAGGCAAAAATCAGTAATAGTTCCATACACAAGCAATGACCTGAGGAGACAATTAAGGAAAAAAATCCATTCAAAATAGCAACTAAAAGAATCAAGTATTTAGGAATAAACTTAACCAGGGTTGTAAAGGACCTGTACACAGAAAATTACAAAGCATTGCTAAAAGAAATCAAAGAAGATCTAAACATGGAAAGACATTCCATGTTCGTGGATAGGAAGGTTAAGATGTCAGTTCTACCCAAATTGATCTACAGATTCAATGCAATAACAATCAAAATTCCAACAATCTACTTTGAAGACTTAGAAAAGGTAGTTATAAAATTTATTTGGAAGGGAAAGAGACCTTGAATAGTCAAAACTAGTCTAAAAAAAGGAAATGAAGTGGGAGGACTAACGCTTCCTGATTTTAAACCTTATTATAGAACCACAGTGGTCAACATGCCATGATATTGGCACAAAGGTAGACACATTAATCAATGGCATTGAACTGAGAGTACAGAAATAGACCACCAAAGCTACGGTCAATTGATCTTTGACAAGGTCACCTCATCCATTGAACTGGGACAGAATAGTCTTTTCAATAAATGGGCCTGGGAGAACTGTGTCAATACTCAAAAGAATGACTGAATACCCCTACCTAACACCCTACACAAAAATTAATTCAAAGTAGATCAAAGACATAAATATAAGAGCCAGTACCATAAATGTCCTAGAAGAAAATATAGGGAAACATCTTCAAGACCTAATAATAAGAGATAGCTTCTTAAACTTAACACCCAAAGCACAAGCAATAAAAGAAAAAATAGATAAATTGGAACTTCTCAAAATCAAATGCTTCTGTGCCCCAAAGCACTTTACCAAAAAAGTGAAGAAGCAGCCAATTCAATGGGAGAAAATATTTGGCAACTACCTATCAGATAAGGGTTTGATATCCAGCATATAAAAAGAAATCATAGTGTAATGGAGAGGCTGGAGGGAACTGCCTGAAAATGTACAGCTGTGTTCCAGTAGCCATGTTTCTTGAAGATGATTGTATAATGATATAGCTTTCACAATGTGACTGTGTGATTGTGAAAACCTTGTGTCTGATGCCCCTTTCATCTACCTTTTCGACAGATGAGTAAAACATATGGAATAAAAATAAATAATGGGGGAACAAATGTTAAAATAAATTTAGTAGGTTGAAATGCTAGTGATCAATGAAAGGGAGGGGTAAAGGGTATGGTATGTATGAATTTTTTTCTGTTGTCTTTTTATTTCTTTTTCTGAATTGATGCAAATGTTCTAAGAAATGATCATGATGATGAATATGCAACTATGTGATGATATTGTGAATTACTGATTATATATGTAGAACAGAATGATTGTATGTTAAAAATGTTTGTGTCTGTTGTTATATATTTTTTTAATTTAAAAATTAATTAAAAAGAAAAAGGAAGCAAACAAAAAAAAGAAATCATGAAACTCAGCAACAAAACAACAAACAGCCCAATTGTGAAATGGGCAAAAGATATGAAGATATTTTTCCAAAGAGCAAATACAAATGGTTAAAAAATACATGAAAAGACATGCATCTTCATTAGTTTATGGTAAATGCAAATCAAAACTACAATAAGATATCATCTCACACTTATAGAAATGGCTGCTATTAAACAAACAGGAAGCTACAAATGTTGGAGAGGATGTGGAGAGATTGGAACACTTATTCACTGCTGGTGCAAACGTATAACAGTACAGCTGCTATGGAAGACAGTTCGGGAGTTCCTCAGAAAACTAAATATCAAGTTGCCCTATGATCTGGCAATACCAATATTCAGTATATACCCAGAAGAGCTGAAAGCAGTGACACAAACAAGCATTTGCACACTGATGTTCATAGCAGTTTTATTCACAATTGCCAAAACATGGAAACAATCCAAGTGTCCATCAACAGACAAGTGGATAAACAAAATGTGGTATACACATATGATGGAACATTATGCAGTAATAAGATGAAATGAGGTCCCAAAGCATTTGACATCATGGATGACTCTTGAGTACATACTGCTGAGTGAAATAAACCAGACATAAAAGGATAGATACTGTTTTATTTTGCTAACATGACTCTGGTAAAGGTCTTATCATGTAAAATATATAATACATGATACACATGACACATGATACACAGGGGACCTAGTGATACATAGAAGCTGGAGATAGGTGAACGATTACCTAATGAGGTTGAATTTAAATGTGTGGGAATGCACAGAAGTGACTGTAGTTCATTAGGGGGTTTATAAATAATATTGCCATATTGAAAGTGAACATGATTGAAAGGAATTGTGTAGTGCCATGTATCTCACCAATTAATACTACAAATATAAATAAATTTTTGCATGAACTACTTCAAAGGTACGAATCTTATACAAAGAATCAATAATAGAGAGGTATAGGGGGAAAACTACTATGTCATGATATGGTCTATATTCAATAGGAAGACATCACCAGGACCACAGCAATATTAGGGTTTAATAATTGTGGGAGGAACAAAAGTTAAGGAGAGTTAGGGATATTCTCTTTGGTGAGGGTGTGTTTATCTGTTATTTTTCTTTTTGGAACAATGAAAGCTGTGTAAAATTGAGAATGGTGATGATTGTACAAACAACTAAGTGATGATACTGTGAGACCTGGATTGTTTATTTTGGACATTACACATGATGCACACATTATACAATATCAGCTAGATATCGTTAATCACGTAAGTTTGCCAAACCCCAACCAACATCATTCCTGTTAACCCTAAAGAAAACACAGGGCTCAATCTGAGATCCTACAAAAGTTGCACACGCTAAGTTAACTTTTCAGAAATCTAAAACCTTCAGATGGTTCCTAGGCCAGGTAAGTCCTGAAACCCAGAGGTGCCAACCTCTCCAGACACGTCAACCAGTTCCATGCCCCTATCCCATACTGTCGACACTCCTTTTCAATATGAAAAAATTAGAATGGGCATAACCCAAATATCCCTAAAGATTGGGAGAAGGATCAAAGGAGAAGGAGGAGTTATAACAGAGAAGTTAAGATTTAACAAGTGAGCATGACTATTGAATCATAATATTGATATTTCTTGTTAGTCTCCAGTGTCATGGAGCAGTTGGAAGGGAAAACCTGAAATTGTGGAACTGTAACCCATACCAAACTTTGAAATCTTTTCTATAACTACTTGTTAAAATGTATTTGGAAATGTATTACTTTTTTTGTATATGTTATATTTCACAATAGAAATCTTAAAAAAAAAAAAAAAGTACTCAAAATAGATTTATTTGCCACCTCTAAGGTTGCCAACAACCTAGAACAATCTTGAGCATCTCAGAAAATCCCCCACTATCCGTGGGAAATGATTCTCTCCCACTTGTTTGAACTGCTCTGAGGTGCACATTAGATGAATGTTCAATGACTGACCTAACCAGACCATGGGGTCCTTTCTGATCCTAATGTTCCATGGTTCTGTGATGCTAAAGGGGCATTTGTAGCACATGTAGCCCATTGTTTATTGCATTTATCATATGATTTTCTTCTTCTTAAGTAAAGGCCTGAATGTTAGAAAAGGCTCTAGTCCCCTTAAACATACTATGCAATGTCACTGTTGTGTCCTCGCAGATCGCTCTGACAGAAATAATAAGACCTTCAATATAAGATTTGCAGGCAACCTTGCTATAATTCCACATTCCCCCAGGGGTCTCTAAGACAACAGGTTGATGATGACTTATCTAAAAAATGGATGGATAGCTAGTACTTCAGGCAATCCTCCATAAATATCGTTTCTCTCTGCAGAGCTTTCTAAAGGTATAAATGATAGTGAATTTGAGGTTACATTTCCTGATAAGAACCTGGAAAGCAACTATTCCAGGTAGCCAGTTAAAAGCAAAACAGCAATCTGATGAGAGTAAAATATTATGCGTGTGTAATTGGGTTAAACAGGTAAAAGTGCTTTGAAATTATGAATAATAAAGCTTACCCTTCCTTTTTCTCTTAATCATCACAATTACAGCATTCTCCTTATTAATTTAGCTAATGAACTAAAACAACCACTCATTCATAATCTATTTCAGGTAAGATATGCAGCTGAATGGTACTTTAAAAATTAAATTACAATTTAAAATTAAATGCAGACATAACATTTATGTTCATGGTACATAACATGAACTCCCCTACATTGTAAAATAATGACAGATGGAATTGATAAGATGCAACATTTGGGGTCCAAACCAATCATTTTATAAGCTAGGGCACTATTTCATTATGCTATTTGTAAGGGCTCAATTTTTATTTTAATTACTCCTTTGGTAGGCAAGAAAATCGTTTACAGAGATGATGGGTCACACAGAAAGTATTTCAGCCAATCCAACTGAGATAGTGGAATTCATTAGGATCACTATTTGTTTACTAATCATCATGTCTTAGCCAGTTAGCATATGTGTGACACTGTGCCCAGAACTAACCCATGTCCCTGGTCTACGAGACACTGACTTCCATGTGGATCTAGGGCCATGAAACAGGATGTGGTATAAATGCATGCAGAAGGTAAGAAGGTAATCGTCTGTAACAGACATGCAGGTCGACGCCAAAGAGTTTCACCTTGTGGAAAGGGCAGCAATTCCTAACCAGAGTCTCCAAGATCCACTCACATTCTCAGACTGTACTTTCAGCAACTCCAACCTGAATAAAATAGTACCAGGAAATGAGAGGTAAATTCTTTTATCGTCCTCATTGGCCATGACCCTACAGCCTATAGTTCACCAGACCTGCTTCACCTTCCCTTTAAAGAAAGAGATGTCTGCTTAATGTTTCCTGTGCTTTTTCCCTCCCTTAATTTGCACTAGTTATTTCAAAAGAGAACAAAAGTAATTCATCTCTGAAGAAGCGAAATTCTCAGTGAAGCCAGCAGCTAACAGCCACTCAGATGTTTGTGAACTACATAATCACTTCTGTGATTAGGCAGAGAAGAGCTCTATACCCACATTGATTTAAAATGCAAATCTGAAAACAGCTAATCTCATAAATAATAGGTAGAGCATTGATTTTTTTTCACCTTACGATCATATGAGAAATAAACTCTCTACTGTAATGGTAAATAAGTAACGTAACGTTATTTGAAGGTAGACTTGATAAGTTAAAGGTGCATGTAACCTCTAGAACAACGACTAAAATGCATATACACAACACACACAATGAGGTATAGCCAACAAATCAATAGGAGATAAAATGGAATACTAAAAGATATTCAATTTACCTAAAAAGAAGGCAGGAAAGGAGAAAGAGAGGAAGAAAAAACAGTTGGGAGAAACACAATATAATTATCAAAATGGTAGACTTAAATCCAACCCAGTTAAATGTTCTACATAAGGTGACGGTAGAAAACTTGTGATAGAGGTGACAGCAACAATGACGTTTTCCACCATTTAACATCTTTTTATTTAAAATAGATCTGTTATTATAATTTAATGTCTTGTCTCAGTTTCACATGAATTTTGTGGGTTTTGGCAAACTCACTGAATTCTCAACTAAAGGTCCACCAGCAAATGTCCCCCAATAGAGAGCAACATGGAGATGCTCCCACACTGAGGTTGCTGCCATCAGAACTATTTATTTATTTAACTGATGGCTGTTTTCATTGGCATACTGGAGCCTCAGAATGGATACATTCTGCTTATATACTTTTTTTGATCCTCAATATTAGCTGCTTTTGTAAGTCTTAAGCACCTATTTAGTGCCTCAAATAAATAAGATTAAATAAAGAATGGTTAAGATTTTGGCCACACACCTGCAAAAAATAACACAATAAATTTGATGTTAGCAAGAAAATTATGTCTGCACATCTCTAATTAGAGATATTTGGAAAACAAGTTTTTGGGTCTCATGAACACAATAATACATCAATCTCTATATAGCAAAGCAGACTGAATTCCTATGATAAACAATTCCCAGTCCCACTGGAAGAGGCAGGAATCTTTAAGAATTTCAACTTTAATAAAAAAGGGGTTTAATTACAAAGCCATTGGGTTATGAGCAGCACTCTCAGCCTCCCCTGTCACAGTTTCCAACACTGCTGTACTACGATTGCATACACAAATAACTACACTCCCTTCTCCCTCTAGTTTTGAGGGGACAAGAGAGTTCAAAAACTGATTGTGAAGCTTAGGGCCCTCGAATAACCAGCACTTCTGAAAGAGGGAGCTTTTAGCTTCAGAGGCTTCAGCTCTCCTATTCCTAATAGATTTCCTCAGAACACTCTGGGGCTTGCAGACAACTAACAAGTAAATTAACCCTGAAAAAAAAAAAAAAGAAAAAAATTTTACTAATTAATTAATTAACTAATTAACTAACCCTGAAGCACTGAGATCCTTTACTCATCAACCGGACACCTTGACATAGATTTTCCTTCTTAGGGTCGTGACATTTGACAATCGTGCTATGCCATTGACTAGCACCACAACGTAGAAAAGAAATAAGCTATTAGAGTTGTTATCTCAGCACCAGGACACCTGTCCACTGCCACAGGTTCACGGCCAACCACCTTCTGATCCAAACCAGCACCGCCTTTCACCTGAATCCTTGCCGTAACGCCTAACCGCGCCCCCGCTTCCACCTCTGCCCCCGGCACACAATTCTTAAGGCAGTCAGGTCATGGCACGCCTCTGCTCCAGCCTCTGCTCAAGCCTCTGCAGCGGCTCCGCACTTCACTGACTCCCTTATGTGGCCCGGTAGGTCCACGGGTGTGACCTTTCCCCCTCCACCACTCTGACCTCTCAGCCCACTGCCCTGCCCTTCACTCGCTCTGCTCCAGCCACAAAGACACCCTTGTCAGTCTCTGAACATTCTGGACGCGCTCCCATCTCCGAACCTTTGCAGACGCTCTTTCATTTCTTCCCCCAGATTCCCACATGGCTCACTCACTCGCTGCTTCAAGTTCTTATTTAAGAATCTCTCAGAGGTCCACCCTGACCACCTTTTAAAACTCACAAACCAGTGCCCCATCCAAGAACCCCTGATCTTTCCTACCCTGATCTGTTTGTTCCCACAACAGTTACCACTTTCTTTTTGCCAAGACTGTTAATATCTACTGTATTACATAGTTATCATTTATCTACTTACCTATTTCGTTTTCTGTGTTCCCTCACCAAATTGCTAAACCCACAAGGCCAAAAATTTTGTCTATTTTGCTTCCAGTTTTTATAACACGGTTGGTATTCAGTGAATATGTGTGGATTGCAGAATGAATGAATGAGAGGGTGCAGATCCATCAGAGCTCAGGGGCCAAGCATGAAGAGCCCTAAGTGCGGTGACATGGAGTTCAGGACTTGAACTGTCACAAAAAAAGATGCATTAAAAGGACCTTCAAGTTGGGGTGAGATGAGCCCTTCCTGCTGGTATTCTCATCCAGGCTGGTCACTGCCCTCATTGTACCAGGTTGTTGTCTGTGATCAACAGAATCGGACCGAAGTGATTGTAGGTCACTTCTGAAATTACCTTATAAAAGCCATTACATCTTCCATTTCATAATCCATCTCTCTCTCCCTCTTTCTGCTTACTCACTCAAAGGAAAGCCAGCTGTCACAGCACGACCAGCCCCATGGAAAGGCTCATGTGGCAAGGACTGAAGCTTCTTGCTTAGTGCCATGTGAGTGCACTTGGGAATGGATCTTTAATGCCTAATCAAGGTGAGATGCCGGCAGCCCTGACCAACTGCTTGACTGCACTCTCATGAGAGCCCCTTAGCCAGAGTCCTTCAGCTAAATCACTCCACCCAGCTAAGCCACTGCCAGATTCCTGATCCTTAGAAGCTACCTAAGATAATAAATAAATGTCTGTTGTTTTTAGCTGGTAACTTCTGGGGTAATTTGTTATGTGTTCTAGTTTGCAAGCTGCTGGAATGTGATATACCAGAAATGGAATGGCTTTTAAAGGGGGAATTTATTAAGTTGCAAGTTTACATTTTCTAAGGCTATGAAAATGTCCAAATTAAAGCAAGGCTATAGAAATGACCAATATAAGGTTTCCAGGGAAAGATGCCTTGGTTCAAGAGGGCCAATGATGTCCAGGCTTTCTTTCTCAACTGGAAAGGTACATGACCACATCTGCTAGCTTTCTTTCCTGGCTTCCTGTTTCATGAGCTCCCCAGGGGCATTTTTCTTCTTCATCTCCAAAGTTCTCTGGCTGCATGGGCTCTTGTGGCTCTTTCTAAAACGGTTCCCTCTTAAAGGGCTCCAGTAAGCACCCCACCTTGAATGGGTGGAGACACATCTCCATGGAAACCATCTAATCAAAAGTTACTCCCACAACTGGGTAGGTCACATCTCCAGGGATCATCAAAAAGCTTCCACCCA
>PVIY010041744.1:0-21529 GCA_004026745.1 Myrmecophaga tridactyla | reverse complement strand
AAAAATAAATAATAGGGGGAACAAATGTTAAAATAAAGTTAGTTTGAAATGCTAATGATAAGTGAAAGCAAGGGGTAAGGGGTATGGTATGTATAATCTTTTTTTCTCTATTATCGTTTTATTTCTTTTTCTGATGTCTTTTTATTTCTTTTTCTAAATCGATGCAAATGTTCTAAGAAATGAATATCAACTATGTGATAATATTAAGAATTACTGATTGTATATGTAGAACGGAATGATATCTTAATGTTCTTTTGTTAAGTTTTTTAATTAATAAAAAAAAATTAGCACAGTGGAAACAGCAATAAAAATGAAGCACAAAATACTACAATGGAAATTGAGACACACCACTCTGAGTTACCCCTAAAGAAGAACACCTCACTGGGAATATCTATTAAGGGGGCGTTATTGTATGTGTCTCAAGCTACTTGACAGACCCCATCTAACATTTGGCGGGCAATTTAGCAAATAATTATTTTTTCATTCAACCAAACTTCGAGTCTACTTTAAAAGAGGGCCTCTGTAGGAAATGAAGTGAACATGTGCCCTCCTGAGCTATCTATCCAAGCTAGTAGGGGGAGCTAGACTACATGGAGGAACATCTGAGCCTGCGTTTTCCAAATTAAACCCTGACCCCCAGCCAGAGGCAGTGAAATGATCATCGTGTTGTATCTGGTGCTTTTTAAGGGGATGTGAAAGCATGGGATATATTCGTGTACATAGCACATAGTAATGGTAAGCGCTGTTCTGCATGACTTTGTGTTTCCTTTATGCTCTGTGCGTGTATGTATTACATATTTTTATAATATCCTGGGTTGGGATTTTTCTCGGGCCCTGTTTCTTCCTTTAGGGATTAGGACGAGTTCTTGAGACTCATTATTCCTGCGGTTAACATGAGCTAAAACTGTTTCTTTGCCTTCTCCCCCAAATGGGAAGAGTAATTAATTACACTGATCATAATACAATGTTTGAAATAGCCCGCTAACACCGTAGTTAAGAACATGCACGCCAGGGTCCAACTGCCTGCCTTCAAATGTCACTTAGCCGCTCGGGGCCCAGGACTGAAACCTCGCTGAGCCGCAGCGTCCTGGTCTGTAAAATGGGAGAAATGAAAAGTAGCTATCACGTGCGACTGTGGGGCGTGTTGGAAATGTTCGAGCGCGCTAAGTGTTTCCGCGGCTGGCCCGTCGGGAGCGGGCGGATGTCAGCCGCTGCCGGGTCGCGCCGGGTGGGGTGGTGTCCGTGGGAAGCTCCTGTTCCTGGAGGTCCTGCGGTCGGAGAACAGCTGCTGCAAGGCGCCAACAGCAGGACCTTGAGACCCGGGACCGCGGAGACGGACTCCTGCGGGGAGGCTGCGTTTCGGTCGGGCCTGCAGGGGCTCCCAGCGGCCTCCAGCGGCCAGGTCGGAAAGCGCAGCCTGTTCCCTTCCACGTGGCCGATTTCAGCTGATTAAAAGAAATGAAGAAAAGAACTACTTAAAAGGTTAAAAAGAAAGAAAGAAAGATAGGAAGAGTGTGGACCGTCCTCTTGTTTGCGGCTGCCACTCAGCTTTTAAGAGAGTCAGAAAAGTGGAACTGAAGGATTGTTTATTGTTAGAAAAATATTCTAAAAAGTAATGCCCTCATAAGCTTGAAGGTCCGCTTGAAAATGCTGAAAGTGACAAACTTTCAGAGGTCAAATTCTTGATTTCTCTATTTAAAACAAAATCTTCATTGGTTTCCCTATGGCCACTGAAGCCCCTTCAGTGTTGCTTTTGGTGGGGGGACACTGGGCACGTTCAGCAATATCCTGGCTTGGGGAAGTTTGGGGAGCTCCCCTTTCTGTCCTGACTGGGTAGCCGTGGTCAACAGGGCCATTTCATACCTGTGTCCTCTCTGGCCTGCTGTCCGGGACAGGACCCCCCCAGCCCCGCGGTCCAGAGGGTCTGAAAAGGGATGCGTGGTAAGTGTAAGCTATGGCTTCTCAAGACTTAACACACACCCCAGAATGTAAATATCTCATTGAAAATTTTTATAAGATTAAATGTTGAGATAATATTGTGGCTAATAAAATTAATTTCCCCTGTTTCTTAATACTTTTACAAATGTGGCTACTAGAAAATTAAGAATTTCATCTGTGTACCACAGAATATTTCTATTGGACAGAGCTGCTCTAGGACATCTGGTTTTTGGAGGTTTCACCACTCGTCACATCGAATATTAAAATTCACCCACAAATATTAAAATGTGGGTTCTTTTTACTTGAAGTTTTAGACATTTTTCTTCATATTTTACTTCTGAAATATTCTGGCGGTGGGTAATTTAATTTACACTTGGCAATGATTTCTCAACCATTGTCTTGCATACTAGGGAATTTTGCACAAAATGAAAAGTGGGGCTGGCCACAGTGGCTTAGCAGGTGGAGTTCTCACCTGCCATACCGGAGACCCGGGTTCACTTCCGGGTGCCTACCCATGCAAAAAAAAAAAGAAAGAAAAGTGCTTTCTTACGAAGCTGCACATGTATCAAATGTCTGAGAACGCTGAGCAGTGAGTGTGGTGGTTTGAAGCTGTATGTACTCCCAGAAAAACATGGGAGCATGTCCTTAAAGTTAATCCGCTCCTGTGGGTGTGAACCCATTGTAAGACCCTTTGATGGGGTTACTACTGTTGAGATGTGGCCCCCCCTCAGTCAGGGTGGGTCTTAATCCTATTACTGGAGTCTTTTATAAGTTGGAGTGAAGTTCAGACAGAGAAAGTCACAGGAGCAAGAAGCTGAAATAGAACCTGAAACAGAAGGAAGAAGCCAGCAGATGCTGCCATGTGCTCTGCCATTCGACATACTGCCATGCGCCCTGCCATGTGATAGAGGAGCCATGTGACATGCTGTCATGCGCCATGCCATGTGACAGAGGAGCCATGTGACATGCTGCCATGTGCCCTGCCATGTGACAGAGGAGCCATGTGACATGCTGCCATGTGTCCTGCCATGTGACAGAGGAGCCATGTGACATGCTGCCATGTGCCCTGCCATGTGACAGAGGAGCCAAGGATCACTGGCAGCCAGCCTCAGTACACCAAGATCTTTTGGGGAGAAAGCACTGCCTGGATGATACCTCAATTTGGACATTTTCCAACTCTCAAAACTGTGAGCAAATAAATTTCCATTGTTTATTCGATTCCTGGTGCCTGCCCATGCAAAAGCAAACAAACAAACAAAAACAACCAAAAAACCCACAAACTCCCATTGTTTAACCCAATCCATTTTTGGTATTTGATTAAGCAACCTATAAAATCAAAATGGTAGGATTTATAATATTACATTTTGTAGATATTTAATTAAGCTGATTATTTTCAGGATTGTTGTTTTTTAAAATTTTTATAGCTAATATTCTCCTTCTTTTTTCAGGCTTCAGATATTTTTATAGGTCCTTGAAAGCCGCTTGGTGGGAAACTCTTCCTCTATGCAGCATTTGGGGGAAAGTAGTTTAAACCCAAGTATTCTATTTCCTTAATATCTAGGTGTGCTGGTTTGAAATGATGTATGGCCTCTAGAAAAGCCATGTTGTAATCCTAATCCCATTTTGTAAAGGCAGCCTAATCCCTATTCAGTATTGAATATTTGAAACTGTAATTAGATCATCTCCCTGGAGATGTGATTTAATCAAGAGTGGTTGTTAAACTGGATTAGGTGATGACATGTCTCCACCCATTTGGGTGGGTTTTGATAAGTTTTTGGAGTCCTATAAAAGAGGAAACATTTTGGAGAATGAAGGAGATTCAGAGAGAGCAGAGAATGTTGCAGCACCACGAAGCAGAGAGTCCGCTAGCCAGCGCTTTGGAGATGAAGAAGGAAAACACCTCCCAGGGAGCTTCATGAGACAGGAAGCCAGGAGAGAAAACTAGCAGATGACGCTGTGTTCGCCGTGTGCCCTTCCAGATGAGAGAGAAGCCCTGACTGTGTTCACCACGTGCCTTCTCACTTGAGAGAGAGACCCTGAACTTCATCGGCCTTCTTGAACCAAGGTATCTTTCCCTGGATGCCTTTGATTGGACATTTCTATGGACTTGCTTTAATTGGGACATTTTCTCGGCCTTAGAACTGTAAACTAGCAACTTATTAAATTCCCCTTTTTAAAAGCCATTCTGTTTCTGGTATATTCATTCTGGCAGCTAGCAAACTAGAACACTAGGGAATAGATTGATTGATATCCAGGGGTCACCAGCATTTCCTAGCTCTGTGGGAATTTCCTGCTAACTGAAGCTACTCTGATTTTTCAGATCTTGCTTAGTAGATGGAAGGTGGGAGAAGATGGAGAACCCCAGGCCTCCACCTTTGACGGTTTTAATCACACCACTTGCTCTGTCACCCCTAGGCAAACAGAAGCAGAGTAAATCATTTTTTAGCCTTTTGTAGGTAAATCTGTTGTGAACTTTGCCTAAATATATTGGGGAATGGCCTTTACAGTGAGGGCATTTTCCACAGCAAACAAAAAACACCCATTGCAGACTTGCTTAAAACTTAAATCAGCGCCTAAACTATAACTAATCTGCATTCTTATTCTTTTAGTCTCACCCCACTCCTGCCTTGGGGTGGGGGTGAGAGATGGAGAGGAGGCAATGGGGAGAGGAAATAGAGAAAAGTACAAAATATAAAGGAGAAACTAACTGTCATCTGGCTATGGGCAGAACCACCACTACCACCCGCTCAGCCACCCACGGACGGGAGCAGGGCCAGCTCTGGCATCTCTCATTTCTTTCAGTCCGAGTGGCTGGTTTCTTCCTCTTGTAGGAATCCCATTATTAAAATGCAACCTTGCGGCCCTTTAATACAGGGTCAACAGTTTGCAGGCAGTGATCATTGATCCGATTTCACGGGCTTGGCTGGGGTCTAGGAAAACGCTGGACCATTAGTGCTTCCAGGTGAGAGGACGCTGCCTTCCTCAGCAGAGTAGGCTGGGTTTCCAGGTTGGGCCCTGCCCCCCTCCACATGTGCCATATTTTGCCATCATTTCCCTCCACTTACCATGAAGGATGAAGTGGGCCTCAGGCTGGCACCCTCTGCAGTTCCAGCTCAGCCCAAGTCTCTCCTGGGCTCCTGTGACCCACCATCATGCACACCTACTCCCCTGCCGTGTCTGGGCCGTGGGCCCCCTGGGCCTGTGAGGCACTGGAGAGTGGAGATGGCAAGGGGCAGGCTGGAGTTGGAAGTGATGTCCTGGGGCCACCAGGGGCCGAGTCCACACCTCTCCGGCTGGCCCCGAAAGGGCCTGGGCTGTATCCTCCTTGTCTCTGAAAGGAACTAATCAAACAGCCGCAGTAGCTCTGGATTCCCTGCCCAGGCCTGGGCCACTGTGGCTGGGGAATCACTGTGTGATGCAGGGCACCGAGGTCGGCCCAGGGTGTCCGCTTCTACCAAGCAGCCTGCACCTTGCCCAGGACATCTCTCCGGTCAGAGGCAGTGAGGACAGGGTGCTGGTGGCCGGCTCTGCTGAGTAGCTCCTTAATCTGGGCTCCCACAGGCCTCTGGCTGGGCCTCTTCAGAATGCCCGGGAGGCGGCCTATTCTGAAGGGACAGAGGGCAGGAGTCCAGTTTCCGGGCTTCTTTGGAGACTGTCTTCCAGATGCAGCTCTAAGAGTTGTTGGTTAAGACCTGCTTGGGAGTGTCTGCTGGCCCCTCCTCTGTTCAGGAACACACACACACACACACACACACACACACAATCACAATCACAATCAGCGGCAGCAACAAAAAGGAGTTGGGCTGTGGCATTATTAATTAAAGATGACATTTATTTGGGAAAAGGGATAAGGCCTCCTGCTTTCTGCTGTCTTTTAGGTCCCATGCTGTTTTCCCTCTGGTGCTTGGGAGTCCAGGGACTCTTTCTGACCTCAGTTCTCTTCATCTCTTCACTCCTTGGGTTGTAGCGGTCGCCCTTTGCTGGGCTGGGCCCACTGACCTGTTGTAGAAGGCCTCAAGCATGAGTCTGTGTAACTGCTGAGAGTTGCCTACAAAACTCACTAACCTTTCAGCTGTGTGACATGGCATTCCCCACCTGAACAGACACGGTGTCTGCCATGTGGTCTGCAGGAATGGCCACGCGTGCACTCCCGAGCTCCCAGAGGGGGCTGTTCTGCCTCACCCGCCAGGGCTGTCCTTGCTGCAGCTGGGACTGCTGCACCAGTGCTCAGCCAGGCAAACCCACCCCAGCAGAAAACAGGTGAGTAGCCCCCGCACCCGCAGGGAGAAGCACAGCCCCTTCCTCACGGTGGCCAAAAGGAACCCACCTTAATTGGTTTAATTCTCTGGATAAAAAGAGCTGGCCTCTCTGCTCTTCTAATGGGTTGGTGTGCTGGTTTGGAAGGAAGTATGCCCCCTAGAAAAGCCATGTTTTAATCTAAATCCCATTTCATAAAGGTAGAATAATCCCTATTCAATACTGTATGTTTGAAACTGTAATCAGATCATCTCCCTGGATGATGTGATTTAGTCAAGAGTAGTTGTTAAACTGGATTAGGTGGAGGTGTGTCTCCACCCATTTGGGTGGGTCTTGATTGGTTTATTGGAGTCCTATAAAAGAGGAAACATTTTGGAGAATGGGAGATTCAGAGAGAGCAGAGGATGCTGCAGCACCATGAAGCAGAGAGTCCACGAGCCAGCACTATGGAGATGAAGAAAGAAGACGGCTCCCGGGGAGCTTCATGAAACCAGAAGCCAGGAGAGAAAGCCAGCAGATGACACCGTGTCCACCATGTACCCTTCCAGCTGAGAGAGAAACTCTGACTGTGTTCGCCATGTGCCCTTCCATTTGAGAAAGAAACAGTGAACTTCATTGGCCTTCTTGAACCAAGGTATCTTTCCCTGGATGCCTTTGATTGGACATTTCTATAGACTTGTTTTAATTGGTCATTTTCTCAGCCTTAAAACTGTAAACTAGCAACTTATTAAATTCCCTTTTTAAAAAGCCATTCTGATTCTGGTATATTGCATTCCAGGAGCTAGCAAACTAGAACAGTTGGGCAGGAGAAACTAATTTCAGCTCACGTGACTCAGGCACACTGTCATGGCCCAAGGGAAAAATGACTGGCCAGCACAGGAAAGGGACAAGCCCAGAAAGGAGGAGTCTGGTCTGGGGTCCACAACCCCTCCCTCCCCCATGAGCACAGGGGCAGAACGGGGTTTATGAACTTGATGGGTGTGCTGGTTTGAAACTGTTATGTACCCCAGAAAAACCATGTTCTCTTAATCCTAATCCAATCTTATGGGGGTAGACCTACTGTTTAGGGTGGGGCCTTTTGATTAGGTTATTTCAGCAGAGTTGTGGCCCTGCTTATTTCAGGTGGGTCTTAATTAATTTACCAGGGTCCTTAAAAGAGCCGACATAGAGAACAGACACAGACGTTTGGAAATGTAGAAGATGCCAGAAGCCCCAGGAGATGTCAGAAGCTGAGAGAGCTGTTTGAAACCAGAAGCCAGGAGGGAAGGACAGCAGATGTTAGCTGCCTTCCCATGTGTCATGGTCAGGTTCATGTGTCAACTTGGCCAAGTGGTGGCACCTGTTTGTCTGGTTGGGCAAGTACTGGCCTGTCTGTTGCGATGAGGACATGTCATAGAATTAAATCATGATCACGTCAGCTGCATCCACAGCTGATTCCATTTGTAATCAGCCAATGGGAGTGTCTTCTGCAATGAGTGATGCTTAATCTAATCACTGGAAGCCTTTTAAGGAGGATTCAGAAGAGACAGGCTTCTTCCTGCTTTGGCCTGTGAGCCTCTCCTGTGGAGTTCGTCCAGACCCTCCATCAGAATCGTCAGCTTCACAGCCTGCCCTGTGGATTTTGGACTCTGCGTTCCCAAAGTTACGTGAGACACTTTTATAAATTTTATATTTGTGAGTATTTCCTGTTGATTTTGTTTCTGTAGAGAACCCTAAATCATTCACCATGTAACAGAGAAATTCAGCCTTTCTTCTGAGAAGGTATCCTCTTGTTGATGCTTTAATTTGGACATTTTCACAGCCTTAGCACTGTAACTTGTCACTTAATAAATCCCCTTTATGAAAGCCAGTCCATTCCTGGTATGTTGCATTCCGGCAGCTTTAGCAAAACCAAACAATGGGAGAAAAAGATCCTTATCGTCACTGATCAGTGTCTGACTGAGGTAGGTTCAGCTGTGGACATGGGCAGCAGATGCTCTTCCCTCAACAGCACCCGCAGCCACAGGGCCAGAAGAAATCCCAAATGCCCGCAGCACCTCATGTCCTAGAAACTCCCAACACCCCACTTTGTTCGCCAGCACTTCTACGAGGCAGGACCATTAGGTTCGCCACAAGATCTTGTTATTTAATGCATTAATAAAGAAGCGCACACATTCCGTTACCACGTTTACTTTTTACTAGTTTATCAACTGTATTTTAATATGACTATTTTCCTTTGCAATTCCAAAGTTTTTATTTTAAACTCTTTAAAACATTTTATTATGGTAACATATTTGCAACTCAAAATTTCCCATTTTAACCATGTTCAAGCGTATAGTTTGGTGGTATTAATTGCATTCTCAATATTGTGCTTTACCCAAACCTTTTTGCCCCCTCAATTTTATTTTTGAATTGTTAAAATCATCATTCTGAGAAGGGGTCCAGAGGTCTCATCAGACCCCCCAAGGGTCCGTGGCCCACACAGAGTGAAGAGCCCCTGGCAGGAGGATCAGGGTTAAACGAGGCCAGCCTGGGAGAAGGGCTGTGTGGAGGGGGTGGGCGAAAGGCAGGGAGGAGAGTCTCAGACAAATGAACTTAGGACGTTATCCCATGGGCGATGAGGAGTCCCCGAAGGAGCAGGTGTGGGAAGGATGTGAGTGCTCCTTGCGGGGTGGGGGTGGGGGCGCGGAGACAGGTGTGCACCAGATGAGAAATGCGAACTGCGGGAGGTGATGCTGATGGAGCTCCTACTTCATATGGGGAGGACCTCAGCACTCTGCGGGCACAACCTCATTTAGAAAAGCTCGTGATCACCCTCATCCCCACAAGGGGGGCCACTAGAAAACAAAGGAAAATAATAAGTGTCAGTGAGAATGTGGGCACATGGGAATACGGCTGGTGGGGAATGTAAAATGGTGCAGCCTTCTTGACAACAGTTTGGTTCTTCCTCAAAAGATGAACAGAGAATTATTACCTGACCCGGAAAATCCACTCTTGGGTTTATACCCCGAAGAACTGGCAGCAGAGGCTCCAATAGGCCCTCTTACACACGGGTGGTTATGGCAGCGTTATTCACAGCAGCCAAAGGGTGGGAGCAACCCAAGATGAATGGATGCTCAGAATGTGGTCTGTCCACACAATGGAATCAGATCAGCTGTAAAAAGGAATGATGACCTGATGCATGTGCCAACATGGGTAAAGCTGAAAGACATCATGTTGAGTGACAGAAGTCAGGCACAAAAGGACAAATACTCTATGATTCTACTTACTCTAGAATAAGCAAGTTCATGGACAGAAAGTAGATTAGCAGGGACCAGGAACTGGGCAGGGAGAAGTGAGAAGGGTCATTACTGAATGGGTGCAGAGTTAGTCTGGGGGATGGAAAAGCTATTTATGGATGGTGGTAACAGGAGCACAGCATTGTAAATGTGGAATCAACACTGCTGAATTATGTACTTGAAAGTGGTTAAATGGGAAATATATGTTTATATATGCTACCACAATTAAGAAAAACAACAACTATGAAGAAGCTACCATTATTCCTCGACCCATTTTACAGCTGAGCAAGCAGAGGCCCAGCCAGACAGGTGGAGGCTCATGAGGACCCAGACGCTGGGCTGGCCCAGGCTCGCTCCGCACGCTGTCCGCACTAGGTGCCCTGTGAGGAAGGGGGAGTGAGTCTGACTACCAGTGAGGATGATCAGAGTATGGTAGATGAATAGGCCATTTAGCAAAGCTTGAAACTGTGGGGTCCAGTCCAGACTCTGCTTCTGTTTGTAAGTTTCCAGCCCAGCGTCTTCTGGGCTTCCTCTTTCATTTGTTGCGCCGATGGTCTATTTCTAGACTCTTCTGGGACTCACATTTGGGGTCCAGGTTGGTGTGGTGAAGCCACAAGCTCCCACCCTACAGCTCAGCTCCTTCAAGACAGAAGATTTGAATCCACAGAGCCCTGAGCTGCTCTTCTCTTTGTTAAAATAAGCAGCCTTTGGGGATCCCACCACATGCCCAATCTCAGTTTTCCAGAATTCATTCATTTATTTAACGTTTTCTATGTGCCAAGTGTCAGGAACACAACAGTGAACAAAGCAGACCAATCTCTTGTCCTCTTGAGGTGGAGAAGATGAACAGGCAAGAGAGAAGTAAGTAGATGTAGGAGATAAGGTCAGGTGGGGTTACGAGCTTTTGAGGCAAAACACACCCGGGGTGATGTTAGAGAAGAGTCCTGAATCTCAGGCCGTGGGAGCAACCAAATGCCAAGCCACAGCTAATCCAAATGCCAGGGAAGGCTGCGTTCCAGAAACGTGGGCTGAGAATGAAAGATTTGAGCCGGGGTGGGGGAGGGGGTTTAGTAAGGCCACTGGGAATGCGGCCAGACAGTGCCCTGATATGCAGATGGGGTGGAGGGGTCCCCGAGCCTGGCCGCTCACTGAGTGGATGGCCCAGGGCAGGCTCTAGTCCATTCCCCGTGTGGGTTGGGCAGGAGAGGACAGGACTGGTCATAAACTGGTTATAGTGGACATGGAAGGCCTCCTTAGCCAGATTCACTGTTCCGTGCTAAGAGGTAAAGTCAGAGAGGTACAGAGTTGGTTCCCAAGTCTGGGTCTAGAAGTGCTCACGAGGAGTTCATGGCCCCTCCAGGAGCTCCAAAAGCCATTCTAAGAGCTGTGAATCCCACTGCTGCGTGGCTCCGTCTATTCCACTCTCTGTCCTGCTTTTTGCCCTGACTAGGGAGGAATTCCTGTATCCGGGATGGTCTCCCGTCCTCCCCAGACAACGGCCAGTGTTTCCAAGAGCAGAGTCCCTCTGGGGACAGTCACAATGCTAGAGAGGCAGTACTGCCTGCTCAGCCACCTCCTTGGTGAACTGTGCCAGGCAGGGCTGGGCAGTGGGCATTGGGATGGGGCCTTCTCCATGCACGACAAGGCAGTGGTGACCCGGGGAAAGCTTGCGGGAGAGGTAAGGCCACATGAGCAGCCAGGCAGCAGCGGTTATAGTGCAATTACCTCGCCCAGGCACATCCTAAGTCCCTCCCAATAGCCCAGTGAGGAGGAGACATTGCTCTCCCCTTGTACAATGGAGGGGAATGTTCCAGGTGGAAGCACCAGCCCAAGGTCACAAACTAATGCAACCCAGATCCAGCTCTGGCCCGACTCTTCTAACCCCCTGCCCACACTGACTAAGAAAAAGACCATTTTCAGGCCACGCTGGACCCTTGGGTATCACACATCAAACTGTAGCTGCATCACTTGGGAATGCTTTTGGCTGGCCTATGGAAAAGCCAACTGTTTCAGTTTGATAAAGCTACCAGAATGCAATGCACCAGAGAGGGATCGGCTTTTAATAAGGGGATTTATTTAGTTAAAAATTTATCGTTCTTCAGAGGAAAGGCAGTTAGCTTTCATGTGAGTTTCTCTGTCAGATGGGAAGGCACACAGTGGATGTCTGCTGGACTTCTCTCTTGGCTTCTGGGTTCCAGCAGCTTTCCCCGGGGCGATTCCTTTCTGCATCTCCAAAAGTCTGGGTCTGAACTCTGGGTGCTGAGACGAGGTATGCTGAGCTGCTTGGGCTCTTTTCTGACCTCTCTCTTTCAAGCTTCCAGTTAATTAAATTAACGGCACTCCCCTTAGCCGACTGCAGATGTAATCAGCCATAGATGAATTTCACATACTGGTGACTTAAGTCCTTAGCAACAGAATAACAGGCATCATCACCTGGCCAAGTTAACACCTGAACCAATAACACCAACTAACTAATGGTGATTTCATATCAAAAGAATGGTTATTGATGTTGATGCTTGCACACAATTTCTCAACCTCAGCACTACTGACATTTTGGGCCAGAAAAATCCTACGTTGTAGGGGGCTATCCTGTGCATTACAAGAAGTTTGACAGCATCTCTGGTCCCCAATCACTAGACACCTGTAGCAGTCACTCCCTCCAGTTGTGACAACCAAGAATGTCTCCAGACATTGCCAAACGTCCCCTGAGTTTAGTGGTATCAGGACCAGTGTCTGTGAAGCTCCTGGCTTTGCCTCAGGGTCATAAGGTGGCTGCCACAGCTCCAGACACCTCTTTCATGTTCAAGGCAGAAAGAACAGTGAGGATCTGGTACCAGCTACGTCTGTCTCCTTTAGCAGAAAACTGGGAGCTTTCAGAGAGGTCCCAAAATCCTTTCACATAGTTCCCACTGAGCAGATCTGGATGACATGGCTTCCCTTTGCTGCAAGGGAGGCTGGGGAAATGACTATTTTTCCAGCCTCTTTAATGGAAGTGGAAAAGGGAGAAGAGGGTGGGAGTGACTGCTGGGTCAGCAGCACCACTATCCCGGGACTTTTATAAAAAAGGGCTCCTGTTAACCAGCAAGGCTGACGGTCATGTATAAACTACTCAGGGCAGGATGCGGGAGCCACCCAATAAACGGGAGATGAAGACTGTAATTTTACTGGGGCTGTACTGAAAGTTTTTAAAAGCTGGGACATCCTGGACCCAGGAATGTCTAGAAATGGAAATCCCATTTATCCATCTCAGGCCTCTTGCTTCTCAGAGGTTCAATCATCCCTTCACTCCTTCCCACCCTTGATCAGTCAAGAGCACTCAGCCTTTCCTCGGCGCCAGGACAGGGCTTCCCTTCACCCAGGAAGTCAGGCAAGCCACAGCGAGATGGGGAAGATAAGAGCTTCGCATGTCCTGTGTCCTACGGTGCCTGGAGTGCAAGCGTGGCCGAGACCTGGCTGTCACCTCCAGCCCTGGCCTGGGGCTCTGCTCATGGTGTGCCCTGGCGCTTATGCACTGGCCCAGGAGTCGGGTGCTATTTGTTGTCCCCATTTTACAGAAGTGGTTGTTCATGACTGTGCCGACACTGGCCCAGGCCCCACCCGGCCTCTCTTCTCTGTCTTCCCTTGGGGCAGCTGCACTTTGAAGGACCAAGGCCCTGTGGGTTCAGCAATTCCCAGAAGCCATCCCTTCCTCTAAATAACAACCTGCTACTCCTGGCCCTCTCCTCTCTTTTAGGCCCTTCTCAGCACTTAACTGAGAAAATTATATAAAAATAGATATGTTCATCTTCTCTCTACCCCTCCTGACAGGTGAACTCACAGGGGACATATGTTTCCTTCTCTGCTATATTTCTGGGGCCTGGATCCCCTCCTGGCACATGACTGCACTTAATAAAGATGTGCTGGGTGAATAGCTCACTCTCAGGGCGCCAGAGGAGAGGCTGCGGATCCAGAAACCCACGGGGACCAGGGCATGAATGAGCGGACGCCCCAGTACCTGGGCCTTGCTTCTTAAGACACTGATGCTCTCTGTCCCCTTCCAGGCCCGCGCTGGAGGAGCCCGCCAGCCAGGGACGCACAAACGCCAGCGCGCGCCTTCTGTACTTACCCCATTTCTGACCGGTGCCCAGACCAGGCGCGGCCTCCCGGGGATCTGGACTCCTTCCTCCCGGTGGCGGCCAGCCGGGTCTCCGCACCTCGCGGCTCCCGCAAGTGCTTGGCCGCCGTGCTCCCGTGGGTGCACCTCCGCGCAGGGCGCCCCCCAGGGCCGGACGGGCCAGGACGTGGCTGGGACTTGCAGGCGGAGCCGGCGCCGTCTGTGCCCCTACCCCAGCGCCGCGCAGGGCGTGTGTGGGGGGCGCCGCTGGCCCTGCCCAAGCGGCTGGGGACAGCCCCCCAGAGGCCTTCCATGTCACAGAAAGGGAGACTGAGGCCCGGCGAAGGGACCCAGCTTGTCGAGCAGTGGCCGCCTTTCCAACCCTCCAGGGCAGGAGTCTAGGACACGCCTTAATGAAAGTGGGACCTCCGGCTGGTCGGGAGCAGTCCCCGCCTCCTCGGCCAAGGTGCATTTGCTCAACAAACACGTCCCAAACGCCATCTGCTCGCCAGGCAAAACCTCCCAGGCACCTGTTCTCATGACTGTCACCTTCCAGCTGGGGAGAGTGACCTGAAGCAGGTGTATGGGCTGTGGGGCACCAAGAAAAGCCAAGTACAGTGAGGGAGAGGAAATGAAGCAGGACAAAGGGGAAGAGCGTGACCGCACAGGGGTGCTATTTCAAATAGGTTAGGCAGTAAAGTCCCCTCCTGGAGGTGACACTTAAGCATCCACCTGAAGGGAGCCTTCAGAGATCTGAGGGGGAAACCTGGGCAAAGGGACAGCAAGTGCAAAGTCCAGGGGTAGGAGCAGGCTTGAGGAACCTGGAGCCAGGGGCAGAGGGAGGGGCTGGGGCCAGAGAGAAAAGTGTGTGTGAGGGGATGGGGGTGGGGCGGGGGAGGTGGGGTTGGCCCTGTAGGCCTGGAGCTGCATTTCCAGGGTGAGGGGGCTGGAGTGACAGATTGCGGGAAGGAAGGGGCAGACTTCACTGCTGCTGGGGAGGGTGGCCTCAGAGGGTCAAGCCGTCCAAGGTGGGCCAAATGAAGAGTCACCTGGGCAAAGAAGGGGCAGGATGCAGTTAAATCTACTAGCCCCCACAACCAAGTCACTGTGCCTGTGTAACTTGCCAACCTCCTCTGGGCACCTGGACACCGTTTCCAGCCCCTGCAGCCCCCTAGCTCACATCTCCCTAGAGGAGGTCACAGCATTTGGGGCCAGTAGTGACTCTGCTTAGCTCTGCAATTCCCCTACTGCATAGGGTGGGGGGGTAGATAGGAGCAGTGCCTGGGGTGGGAGGGGCAGGGCCCCAAGAACCCTGTTCTACAAGGTGGTGTCACCCACTGCTGGTGGTGTGGCCTTCATGGACCAGTGCCGTCCCACGGCCCCCCAGCTCAGAAGAGCTCCGTGCCTGCTTTAGTGCTCTGCTGACCTCTTCAACTTCTTAATAGCTTTGAACAAGGGGCCCCGCATTTGCATTCTGCACGGAGCTGCACATTCTGTCACAGGTCCTGCACTAGGTGAAGCCCGCAGAGGCTCTGCGGAGGGAACCGGGATCCACCCTCTGCTTGTTTTTCCCCCAGGGCTCACCGATGAGGAGTCCCTGACCCCAGCGGAGGAGGGATGGACTTTTGAACAGCCCAGAATGACTTCCTCTGCTCACTGTGCCTCCTCAGGGGGCCTCTGGGACCACTCTTCCTCCCCCCTCCTCTCCCTCCCCCCCAATCACAGCACCCTGATTTGGCTCCTTTCGGATTGTATATTGTATATTTACTTGCTGGCTTATGATGTGTCGTATTCATGGAAGCTCAGCAGGCTAGGGGCCGCATTCATGCGTTCTGGGCATCCCGCAGTCCCCACCCATAGAGGACCCCAGGCATCCTAGGGTCCTGAGAAATGACTGTAGCATGAATTAAATGTATCTATAAAACAGAAACCATTTCACCTCACAGTAATTTTTTTTGCATATTTTTCTTTTCTTTTTTTTGAAGGTTGTATATTTTTTAATTTAAGCATCTTGTGATATATAAAACAAGAATAAGGAAAGAGGGGATTTACTTTTTTAACAGTATTACTTGGTTACATATTAAACATTAATATATATCAAATATAAGAACCACAGTTTAATATACTTCTTTTAGCAACTTAACTGTTTTCACTTTAAAGACAAGATGAAAATCAAAACCTCTGAACTTAAAATTTTCAACTTGAAAGAATCAAAGAATGGCTGTAATTTAAAACAGTATCAACAAAGCAAATATTCTTATGGGTATTAACGGATGATACTGAAAGAGGATAAAGTATAAACATCTTATTTCATTTTTAATTTGAAGTTGCCAGTGAAATCAATTACAAATATTTATTCTGAAAGATACTACTACGAATTCAGGCTGTACATTCAAATATTGATAATGACTATTCAAAATGAAATTTATGGAATACCTAGAAAATGGGCTTAATCGGAACCTGCAGGCAGATTCATTATATGCATACGCAATGATTTTTTTAAGACTTAGAAGACCACTGTGTTAATATAAACTCGCTTTAAAATAATCTCCCTTTAGTGTTTTCAGTTGTCACATAGCCATAAACCAAACAATCAAATAATTTCAAACGATCACTTTTAATATTTAGGCAAAACTTCTCATGTGCCAGTACTTTTAATGTGTAAATCAAATTATAGTAGAAAGACAACTACAAACAAGATGCAGTCACTATTTGCATTAACAGCACAGCTGTATACAGTACATTTCTGAACCCTAAGTAGCCCTAGGAACGAATAATTTCTCCATCAACATGATGCTAATAACCGTTACATTGAATTCACTCGATTGTGTGCCCCGCGACGGCAGGGACTTGGCCTGTTTGGTACAGGGATGCGTCCCCACTGCCTGGAACAGGGTTGGCGCTCTAGTAAAGAAAGACAAATCCGCGCGGCGCCCCCAGGCCGCGACCCGCCCCCTCCCCACGCGCGCGGCCCCTCCCTGCCCCCCGAACATTTCCACGTGCGCGGAGGCCCGCTGGGGGAGGCTGAAACTACGATTCCCGGCGGCCCCCGCGCACTCGGGGCGGGACGAGGGCGGAGTCTGGGGGCGGGGCCGACTACAAAGCCCGCGGGGCGGGCGGCTCCGCGCACAGTGCCCGCGGCGTCTGCCCGGGAGCGCACGGAGAGTGGCGTACCCCGTGGAGCGGCCGCAAGTGGACGGGCGGGGCGGCTGGAGGGCGCCCCCTGGCTGTCCGCCGCTCCCCATGAGCTCAGCCTCGCGAGGTCCGGGTCCGTAGGCGGCGGGGCGCCCCCCATGCTGTTGCAGCCCGCGGCGTGCGCCCCGAGCGCGGGCTTCCCGCGGCCGCCGGCCGCCCCCGGCGCCATGCACGGCTCGCAGAAGGACACCACGTTCACCAAAATCTTCGTGGGAGGCCTGCCCTACCACACCACCGACGCCTCGCTCAGGAAGTACTTCGAGGGCTTCGGGGATATCGAGGAGGCCGTGGTTATCACCGACCGCCAGACGGGCAAGTCCCGCGGCTACGGCTTCGTAAGTTGCTCTGCTCGGCCCGGCCCGCACCCCGCCCCGCACCTTATCGCGGTTCCCGGACTCCGGGTCCAGCCGCGGGCGCGCGCCCGGCCGCCCCCGACTTCCCGTGGCGCCTCCCCGCGGCGCACGCACCTGCCCGGCCTGCCCCACCACCTGCCCCTGGCCCAGGTTTAAAAGGGAGACCCGCTGTGTCCAATTAGGACTGCTAATTTTGTGAAGGGGTTTTGGAGGATAGACGGCCACTCTCAGGGTGTCTTGGGGCAACAGGCGAGTGAGACCCAGGGTTCCACCCAAGGGTGCCTTGTAGCCCTTTACCCCCCACTCCCAAATTCCCCAGTAGCCCTCCAGCCGCCGCAAACACAGGTCAGCCTAAGTTAAAACAGCTTGAAGACGCGTCTCCTACTTCCCTTCCAACCTCAGTGCCCCTAAGTTGGTCCGGTGGGGAAATTCGGGGGCCCCACTAGTGGGCAGGGCAGCCTGGTGTCGCCTGCCTTCTCTTAGGGTTCGTTTTTGCCCCGTTCCCCAGGGAATTTTTTCTTCCCTTGAAGGGCATGGTTTCCCAGCCCTTGAACTTGGAGAGGAGGAGCTGGAATCCAGGGTGGAGTGGGGGCAGCCTTGTGGGAGGGCCCTGGGGTCGGAGGTGCCCCCCCTACCCGCCCCCACTTGCGTCCTTGGTGATGGGCGCCCCCTGGGGGCAGGGAGGGAGTGCGAGATGCTAGGTACAGCAGTGTTCCTGTCTTCCCTTGCTCCGCTCCGTGCCCAGGGAAGCCCCTGACTTGCGCCTCTGCTCCCCCCAGGTGACCATGGCTGAGCGGGCCGCAGCCGAACGTGCATGCAAAGACCCCAACCCCATCATCGATGGCCGCAAGGCCAACGTGAACCTGGCCTACCTGGGCGCCAAGCCACGGAGCCTGCAGACAGGTGAGAAGCTGTTTTCCCTCCGTGGCTTTTCTCATTTTCCTAATTCAACCTCCTTATCTTTTGGATGGAGAAAGGCCCTCTCCTACCCCACAAGTGGCAGTTCCCCCTCATGTGCCGATAGAGCTATCACGGACGGCTCCAAAACCCAGGTCATCCTCCTGGGAGGGAGGAAGTCGGCCTCCAGCCAAGATCAGAGAACAGACAGGCTCCTGGCCTCCGGTCACTCATTTCACCTCGGCAGGGCCCTTTTGCGGTTCCTAGGGGGTGGGGCTGGGAGGGGAAAGGAAGCTGGTATCCTCTTTTGATTTGAGGTAATGGCCTGTGTGGCTCTGCCTCTCCATGTGTGGGTCCTCCCTGGAAATCGCCCCAGCCTCCCCACTGAGCGCCTGACTGTGCCCCCTTCCAGGCTTTGCCATTGGCGTGCAGCAGCTACACCCCGCCTTGATCCAGCGCACCTACGGGTAAGTGGCCGGGACTGGCGGGGGTTAGGGGTGGCTCTCGGAGACAAGGCAAAGCGAACCCAGGCTTCCTGGTTCTCCTGGCATGGGCGCCCTCACTCTCAGGGAGGCTCACTCCTGGGCCTCCAGCCCCAAAGCATTGGTTATGCCCTTCACTGCTGTCTTTCCACATCTGAGAATTGTCACTTTCCCTGACCTTTCAGATGTGTGCTTGTGTTTTGGGGGTGGGGGAGGACAAGCCAGGGAGAACTGAGAGAAGCAGAATGGGTTTCTCCATCCTTGGCAGGGCGGCCACACATGGAGAGTGGGAGGAGAGCATGGATTCTGGAGCCAGTCTGCCCAGGCTCAGATCCCGTCTTCCCACTTTACTAGTGTTCTGACCTTCAGCAGGTGCTCTGTGCCTCGGTTTCCTCATCTGTAAAGTGGGGCTGGTAGCAGTGCCTCTGAGTTGCTGAGCATGAAGGGCTGAGAACAGGGCCTCGGGCAGGCAAGCGTCCTGGAAGTGCTTGCAGATGCTTCTGCGGTTAATGGGCTGGGCGCTTTTGTGGTGCCCCTCTGACCTGCCAGGTCATTGCCAACTAAGGTCCGATGTCTGCGAAGCTGCAGCAGGGCAGATGTGATCAAGACCAGATGTCGCCCAGCCCAAGGGGGCAGACTGTGGGCCTTTTGTCGGATGGGTTTCAGAGTAGCCGCCCCACCCCTCTTTCCTAAACCTCCTCCCCCCCTTTTTTTCTTTAAACATTTAGTAATGTCTGGCAGCTGCCTGGGAAGGACACACACATTTCAGGGGCATAAAGGCCCTGGCCACGCGGCCTTATTTCCCAGCTTTGTGATGGATGTTGGCTGTGTGTGCCACTGCAGGGAAAGTATTGATGGGGTTGGGAGGTCCTTTCTCTTGGAGGGTGGGGAGGACAATGGTAAAACAGGCTGCTCCTTTTAGAACTTCTGGGTTGGCCCTTTGTAACCAACTGGAGTTAAATCTATACTCTGGGTTTTGTGCCTTAAGTGTGGGTGTGCCTCTGCATGTGTGCATTGTAGAGGAGTGGACAGCTGGAGGGACAGTCTGATCTCTAAGGTTTTATAGCCCAAACGTAACTTAGAGTGGGGGTAAGGGGCCTGGGGGAGGGGATGGGGAGCCCTGTGGGGCCTGGTTCACAGGTGTGACGGGGGAGGGGTGGTATCAGTTGCCGGAGAAGATGTGCCTTGCACGCTTGCACACTTTGCTGGCAGGCGGTGAATGTGTGTGCACAGTGATCTCCGTGTGGACTGCTGGACGTGTGCTGTGGGAAGGGCAGCAGCCTGCTGGGGAACTGGCTGTGGCCTGGGCCCTCCCAGCCTGTGTGGGTGGCAGGCAGCTCGGTCGCCTATCTGGGCTTCTGTGCCCTCCTGGGACCGAGCTTGGAGGCAGCTGGGAGCAGGTGGTTCTGTGGTTCCCCCTTCCCTGGGAGCTGTTCCATAATTGCCTGTAGCCGCCTGGCAAGGTGTTTCGGGACACCCCAGCCTTCTGCTTCATTCTAGGCTCTTCTCTTTGGGGCTTGGTCTCAGGAGGAGGGTGCTTCTCCAGCAGTAGGTCTTCCTTTTCCATTGCCCAGGCTGTCCCCTCTGTGCCCAGGGGCATGGGGCTGGAGCCAGCTGCTCGGAGTTCAGGGGTACTCTCAAGCACCTCTAGCCCTTTCTGGCTTAAAATGTGGCAGTGCCATCCCTGCCCAGGTTCAGGGTCCCACTGGACCCTAGTGACTTGGTCCTTGGCCTCTGGGTTCTACAGACCTGGGTTCGTATCTAAACCCAGCTGCTTACTTACTGGGGCTGCCGTGGCAAGTCCCATCCCCTCCCATGCCCACATGTTCCTCATCTGGAAAGCGGGAATAATAACCATTTAAAACAGGACTCAGGGCCTGGGACTGGGTGCCCCATGCTTCACACACATTCCCTCCTGTCCTCAGAGCAAACCTCTGAGGGGGAGACTGATGTTAGCTCTACTTCATAGATGGGGAAACCGAGACGGGGCCTGAACCTGGGAGGCTGGCGTTGGAGCCCTCGCCCTCAACCACTGCTTTCGGACGCGGGCACCCTGGGCTTTTGCCCCTCACAGGCCTAGTGCCCTGTCAGGGGCTGGCCACAGAGCTCACTGCGTTTGCTCCCTCCCAACTGCAGGTGACATTTGTAACCAAAGCCACGGGCTTGCCATTTAATACCTGTGCCTCAAACTCCATTTGTTGGTTGCCAAGGGACGGGGACCCAAACGGGGACAAGGGCTCACAGGGACTGTCCAGCTTTTTGCTGCCAGCGGCTGTGATCCTCCGTACCGAACTGCCTCCCGCCCCAGTCCTGCTGGGATCCAGGTGGCAGAGTGTTTCCAGGGCATGGACCCTGGGGTCTGCTGTCTGCTCCCCGCACCCATCCACCTGCCAGGTCAGAGACTTGGGCCATCAGCGTCCTTTTTGTCTTTGCAAACAGTCAGGCCCCAAGTGCGGCTGGGCCTGACTCAGCGGTCGGCCTGGTCAGCTGGGGGCTGCGGCGCCCGGGCCTGCAGCTGGCTGGTGGCAAGGTGGGAGCTGCCAGCTGGGCTGGCTCAGTGTGTCAGCCCGTTAATCCCTCTCCAGCCTGGGCTCTGTGGGCCCAGTGACATGCATTTAACACTTCTAAAGACCCACAACCCGGGGTCCTGGCAGTATTTCCTCCTGGCTGGGTCATAAGCAACAGCCAGTTTAGAAAGATTCTGCAGAGAACTTTTACACTCTGTGTTATTTGCTTGGATCCCCCTGCCTTGATTTTTTTCTTTTTTAAATGGAATGGGATTTTTCAGGACCTCGCTCAGCTGACATTTCCATCATGTAACTATTTATAGGGCCGAGGTCAGGGTTGGGAGAAGCCTTCCTTGGCAGATGACAGGCTGGCTCATGCCAGTTCATCCTGGTCCCGGAGCACTTGGAAACTCTCCTTGGATTGGATTTGATGGGCCTGTGGCGTCTCTAGACACAGGCTCCCTCCCTGTTCTTCAGGGGTCTCACTGCAGGCTTGATGGCTGTTTGCTGCAAGCCCTTCCTCGACTGTGGTTGGGGAAGCTCTTGGGGT
>PVIY010041743.1:0-13303 GCA_004026745.1 Myrmecophaga tridactyla | reverse complement strand
CTGTCTCTGCACAACTACTCAACCCCACTGGTATAGCGCCAAGGCAGCCATATACAATATGTAAGCAAATGAGTGTGGCTGCGTTCCGTAAGACTTTATTATGAATGCTGAATGTTGAATTACCTATTATTTCATGTCACACAACATAATATCCTTCTTTTGTTTTTTTTGCAACCAGTTAAAAAATGTAAGAACCATTCTTAGGGCTCTGGCTGTGAACAGACAGGTGAGAGGCTGGATTTGGTCCATCTCTTTGTGTTTGATCAGGCCACATCATGATTTTATTTCAAAGATGTTTCTGTGAATTAAAGCACTATATGCCAGCCTTTTAGAGAAACAGATTATACTCAGTGTCACACTATGTTTGCATATTTAATAGATGAAGTAATTATGGAACTAAAATGAGTACACTTAACATCCTGAATAGTAGCCTCTCTAGATCTAGTTACTGCAATCTGGGAGGTTAACATCCTGGAAATATTCTTTCCACAAGGACAAATGTCAGTGAACACATTATGCTGCAATAAAGTCTTAATGAAATAGATGCAAATGTTCCAAGAAATGATGATGAATGAATATGCAACTATGTGATGATATTGTGAATTACTGATTATATATGTAGAACGGAATGATCAAAAGTTACTAATGTTTGCGGGTTTTTTTGGTGTTTTTTGGTATTTTAAGAAAAAAAATTAATTAAAAAAATAAAGTCTCAATGAATCATAGTGCTTAGAGAGGGGGACGATGCCACCACATCCCCCTTGGATACATGATCCTTTGTTGTCCATCTTGGAGTCTGAACAACCTGTTCACACTGGACTACTCTAATTATGAAGAAACTGTTAAATTGCTGGAAGTCTGATCAAATTATGGTACAAAGCAAAACGAAACAACAACCCCCAAACAAATTGTGTCTCTTTATATTGTCAAGCAGAAACAACGAGCCCTTGGCATTTATTAATAATAATTTCAGACGTTCAATTCTAAGAGCATGCCAAATTCTTAAATAGGCCAAGATAAGGAACGATGATCCTAAATGTCCAAGTCTTGGCAGATTACCTAGCATCTTGCAGGAAACCTTGCTTCATGCCTCCAGTAACAGCAGATGAATCTGATAATGCTCAGAATGTACGGAAGGATGTGTGTGTGCAGATGCTGTGCAGAGCCCCCTTCCGGATCGATGGAGGGCACTCAGCCATGCTCAGCCAAGCCCCCAGGGCTCTGGGGCTTTGAGGGTAAACAGCAGAGCCCATGAGAGGCAGCAGAACACATAACTTGAGAGCTGGTCTTCCAAAGTGACACGGCCTGGGTTGCATTCCTGGCTCAACCACCTGGCCAAGTGACCTCAGGCAATTTGCTCATCCTCTCTGGGGAATGGGACTAACAATAGTACCAATAGAATTGTTGGGAAGAGCAAGTGGTTAATACATGAAAAGGGGACAGAACTGTGCCTGGCTGCAGTGGGCATTTAAAGCAAGTCAGCTTTTACTGTTATCAGAGAAGCAGTATAATATAGTGGGAAGGTCACTGGTGGAGGGACAGGAAACAAGGTTCTAGTTTTCTCTCTGCTGTTTATTAGCCATGGGCCCTCAAATAGTTTTTTAACCTTTCTGGTTTCAAGTGCCTTCCCTGTAAAATGAGGACAATAGTGCTTTCCTTACCTGCTTAATGACCAAAGGATAGACCCACTAACTTTCTGAAGGTCCTTCCAGTGGCAGCATCTCTGAAATTAAGTAGCCACCTAAGAGTGGACAGTCCTAGACAATGGGCCAGTCGAGGAGCAAAACAGAGAAGAACAGCAAGCAAATTTAAATACTTTTTTTTTTGTTTCATATTATTTAAAACATTAGGGCGGGCCACGGTGGCTCAGCAAGCAGAGTTCTCGCCTGCCATGCCGGAGACCCGGGTTCAATTCCCGGTGCCTGCCCATGCAAAAGAAAAAAAAAGCTAGCATTTTGCTTTTTAGACAGAAGGCAACCAAACAGTTCAGAGTAGACAAGTATTCAGCCAATGATCACAAAGATCCACATTAATTGGTAATAAGAAGATAATTATTCCCCTTCTCCTCTGTGCATTACCCCTGGCCACAAACTAAACTGTTTGTGAATTAATATTTTTTAAAAAATTAGAATTGCTTGGTTTGATGGTGTTAATGGGGTAAAAGGTATGAATTTCCACACAAGCAAATTTTCCTTGATCAAGCTCAAGGCCAAGGACAAGCGTTCTAATACCAGTCTGCATTTTGTATTCTTCTGGCTTCAAAACAGAAGACTGTGCAAAGGAGAGGGGCTGGATCATTGCAAAGCTAACTCCATGCCTAGAAATAAAACAATCGAAAACATATGTCCTGCTAATGGAGGCTGGTAGTTTCCACATCTTATTACTGCACACAAACAAGCATGGAGAGGATATTTCAGAGGACCACAGGTCTCTTTCCTTTCAAGAAATGGTTTGGAAGCCTCAGGGCTAAGTGCCTAATATTTCCTGCTCCTGGAATTAGCTCTGTGCAGTTAGGATCATAATTGCAGGAATGGTGGGGGGGTGGGTATTTTAATGTGGATTGGGAAAATGCCAGAGACCCCACCTCATAGAGAGATAATTTCATTCACAATTTTGATTAGAGCCTTTTCATTTATATCACTGTTTGTGGTCCCAAGAAGAGAACATCACCTGGGCTCTCTGAATGACATTCTAATTCCCTGTCCAACAGACTAAGCCAATAGTTCTTGCCTCAAGGCCCGTAGTTTCCTTTATCAATGAAAAAGGGCTGAGATGCCCATCCTCGCTTTAGGAGGGGTGTAATAACCCAAAACGTTTTGTAAATCCAACTCCAAAAGGGAGTGATACTCATTGTGATGGGAGCAGGCTGTCCCTGAAAGGAGATCCATATTCTCACTGATCTTAGAACCTACGTCTTCCATTGCAGATACCCTAAACTAGCAGCGAAACACCGGGAATCCAACATAGCAGGCATCGACATCTTCTCCAAGTTCTCAGCCTACATCAAAAACACAAAGCAGCAAAACAATGCTGGTGAGTGACTCTATTCCATCAAGAGCCCTTGGTAGAACCTGTTCCCTACATGCTCAGTTTGCCCCTGGGCATCTCAGATACTCAGGTCAGAGAACCCCCTGGAACCAATGCTGCTTGCTTATCTGCCTCACACCAACACCCACACTCACACCCACGCCTTCCTCTTGACACTGGGAAGGGGTTGTGGATCCTGCCTTAGCTGTCCCGCCTGGCTAGTTTAGGAGGATGGGTCAGGTGGAATTTATTGCAGAGCCGTAGGGAGGGATGCAGTTTGGATTCTGAGCCTACCGTGTTGCACAACATAAGGCACGGAAGGAAAGAGTCCTGTGTTGGCCTTTCTACTGTTCGTTTGTCCCAAATTCATGACCTGGCCTGTGTTTGCAGGAAGTGTTGATTGGAACAACCCATTCCAACTTCCTTTTGGTCCCTGAAAGATTTCTCAGGAGTGGTCCAGAGGCCATTGGGAGAGGCTAGGCAGCCCCACAGTCATGACTGCTGATGACAGATGCCTGAACCTCTACTCTCTCGACCCTCCTGCAAGTACAGAGGGTGCTGGGCAAGCTGCTTCTCAAAGCGTGGGCTCAACCAATGGCTCTCAAGCCCTGGCATTGGCCACAAGTATCAGGACTCGATTCCTTTGTGGTACCTTGTCAGAGGGGCTTGAGCCCCATGATTTGGCTCTGAGCACGTAAATTCACTATTCTAGCATTGTACTTTAAGAATTAGCTGAGGTGATTTGAATAAACCCATCAAATTGTGGGTGTATAACATTTGAAGAACTGTACCAGTACCTGTGAGGAAAAGGAAAAAAGGGGAGAGAGTTCCCTTGCCCTCAGACCAAAGAAAGAGACAGCTTGACTAGCTAGGATCCCCAGAACCTAGCACAGAACCAAGCAGCGTGAGGGCTTCAAGAATATTTGTGAATGCATGAATGGTTGAATAAATGAACAATGGTCCAAAACAAGGTAGTAAATGCTATCAAGATGTATCAAGAGCTCAGAAGAAAAAACCATCTCTTTGGACCAAGGTGTCAGGAAAGGCAGCTGTGCATGAGGTGAGAGAGAAGATCTTCTATTTGTGTGTGCGTGTGTGTGTGTGTGGGGGGGGGGGTGCAGTGGGACGTGAGCAGCTCACCAGCATCTCTTCAAGACCAGGATGATGCCAGACATGGAACTAGATCCTGGGGCTTCAAAAAAGATAAGGACACTTGCCCCAGTATTCAGTCTTCAAGGCCTGGCTGGTGCAGGAGGAAAGACCTGAATTCACAAAAGTCAAATGTTGATGAGAGACAAATGGTAACTTAACAGAAGGGAATTTGAAAAGCTGATTAATCGCCCAAGTGAAAGGTCCGAACAATTCCCGTGAAAGATGTTCCAAAAAGGAAGAATTTCCCTCATGGTGCTTTGAGAAAGCTTCTTAAAAGGGTTGCAGTGGAGTCATGAAGACTGAGGGGCGTCGTCTGGCTGGTGAGGGTGCATGAGAGAAAGTGAGAGATGGGGTGACTGGGAGAAGCTGCTGGAGCCCACGGTGCTGCCTGAGGCCACAGGCAGCCTTAGAGGAGAGTAAGCAGGCTCCGTGAGGAGAGTTGCCTTTCAGAAACAATGATAAGAAGAAAAGTGGGAAATACCTTAAATATACCTGGTGCTCTTGCTGCATTGCTTTTGGTGCATTGCTGTTTGGACCCTCTAGTGGATTGAATAGTGCCCTCCAATCCCTGAAAAGAAAAGTCATGTTCTCAGAATGAAACCTCAGAGTGGGACTTATTTGGAAATAGGATCTTTGCAGATGAAATTAGTTAAGGACCTCAAGATGAGATCATCCTGGATTTACGGTGGGACCCAATGCCAATGACTAGTGTTCTTCTAAGAGAGGACCCAGGGAGTCTGTGAAGATGACCAAGAGAAAACCGAGGCAGAAACTGGAGTGAGGCTGCCACAAGAAAAAGAGACCCTGGAAGAAGAGAGGAAGGATTCTCCCCCAGAGCCCTCATAAGGGACATGGTCTTGCCGACACCTTGATTTCAGACCTCTTTGCCTCCAGAACTGCAAAAAAAAATTCTGTTGTTTGAAGCTACAGGTTTACGGTAATTTTTTACAGCAGCCCAGGACCCCAATACAGACTCTCAGAGCCATCCCCGAGAAGAGACAGTCATTGCTATTTTCCCTGCAGAGAACATGCAGGCACATGAGAAGATCAATAGCTTGTCCTAGCTCCAAGTGGCAGAGCTGCTCACGAAGCCTGGCTCTCTGGCAGCACATCCCCGTAACCTCTCCTCTCAGCATAAGCATCTTCCTTCCTACTTGTCGAAGCGCCCTTGCAAAAATTATCCCATTTGAGCCTTCCAGGTTTTGCACAAGCATTTTCCTTCCTACTTGTCGAAGCACCCTTGCAAAATTATCTCATTTGAGCCTTCCAGGTTTTTAAAATTATAAATGATATTTACATATTATCCATGTTTATAGTTCTCCTATCCCTAAAGCCAAAGCAACATTTTCTCCCAAATAATGCATATCAATTTCTTATCCTCTCAGTATTCTCCAGTTTTCATTGATTTCCCATCTTCTGGTTCACCCCGGTTTTCTCTGTCCTGGGTTTTGCCCTCATGACTTCTTCCCCTAACTCATATGCACAATTTCAGAGCGCCTGCTTCCCTGGGGAGTCTGTTCCCCAGAATCTCTATCCTTTGCGTTCTTCTCATCTCCCCACATCTCTTCATCTCACCTGTAACTTGCCCACTCCCTCACTCCCCCTTTACTTTTCCTTCCCCTTTCCCTATCCAACTTCACCCCCCCCCCCACTGTGGTTAACTGGATCCCAAAGCTCTTAGGCACAACAAGTCAGACACCAAGCATCCCATGGGACCTGCTCCTCCACCCTCACTGGAGACGGAGAGCCTGTACCATGGCCCCACCCCACACAGCAGCCTGTGCGGGTGACTCTCCACACCCCTCTCTGCTTTGACAAACTCTGTTGCCAACAGCCTCTCACAGGTCTCTGCAACAGCGCCAGCATTAGACGCCAGGTCTCCTTGGACATGCCTGTGTTTGCTCTATTCCCAGGGTTCTTTCCAGATCTTCTGCTCTGCGTCTATTTCTCTAGTGCCCTTCTTCCGGTTATCCCTCATATATTTATTTTTTTTTCCTCTTTAGCAGAGTCCTCCCTCCCTATCATCTTATGATTTAATTCCCCCACACCTCTGCTTAATATACTCTAGGATGTTTCCAGGCATTACAATAACCTATACAGGATCAACATGCACACACTGACTCTGGTTTTTCCTGCCTTCTCAATATCAGAGCGTGAAAAACCCTATGCTGCAAAATGGCTCTGCATGTTGGATCATCTCTCCACTCCTGTGATGGATACAGGAACAGCCATCCAAAATTCCCCTGTTGTTCTGTAAAGCCTCAAAAGTTCCCAGGTACCAAACTCAAACCTCTTTCATGGGCATCCCCCAACAGGAGACTTGTCCATTAGTTTGCTCATTCATTCATTCATTCATTCATTCCACAAACACGGATTGCATGGAGTGGCTAAAAATCCAAGCTAATGTTTATTTCTTGTGTGCCAGGTTCTAGTGCCAAAATGAATAAGACAGTCATTGCCCTCGATGAATTAGCTGTCTCTTTGGAGCTGTAAAACATATAAAAGTGCAATTACAGATGTGGATTTGTTCTACGCTCTGCCACTTTTAGCTGCACAGATTTGTCCAAGACACTTGTTTCTCTGAGCCACTGTTTATGCAACTTTGAAACTGACTTAAAATACCCTTCAGTGTCTTCATCTGCCAGATAAGGCAAATACCATATCCAGGGTTTTTAATGTAGCTTCATTTCTTTTATGTCAGTGCATGTAAATCCTTTAGCACAGTGTTTTGCTCATGGTAAATGCTCATTAAAAGTTAGCTTTGATTGTTGTATTATTGCTAAAACAGAGCAAACACGGATATTGGCATCAGGAGCTGCTGCTTCAGCTCTTCCTGTTTTTACTTTTTTCCTTCTCAGTGCTCCCAAATCTCCTACCCACGTAGTCTCTTTTTCTAATGTTGTTTCCCACTTTTTGGTGTGTTTCCTCCTTCTCCCAGGTTACTTCAAAGTTTGTCAGTGGCCTGATCTTCACTGTTATGTCTTCAGTGTCATCGCATTTCTCTTCTTTTCCCAAGGTCTTGGTCTTGTACTGCTGGTTGACTATTGCTCCACTGCCTCCTCCGTCTGCAATTTCCAGATCCAGGTTCCCTTTGTCTGCCGTGACTGGATTCAGCCTCCACTCCTCTCTCCCCGCTCCTCTCCTCACCCCACCTCCCCATGCCTTTTCAAATTTACTCTTCCCTTTGCTTAAATGCAGCATGAGACCCCACATTTAGTAAGGCGCTACATGGGCAGAATAGCTTCATTTTTTTCTCACTTGAGATCCACCACCACCCCTTTTCAGTTTTGGGGGGGAAGTCTTTGTTTCCCGACGTGTTGCCTCTGAGTGTCCCGTGGCTTAGATGTAGGCTAATATGGATGGTGGTTCAGCATGGCAGACTCCGAAGCAGGCCTCTTGCTTCAAACTCCAGCTTTGCTTCTTGTTGGCCTCATTGGCCAAGTTGCTTCAACTTTCTGTGCCTCAGTTTCTCTATCTGTAAAATGGGGGCAATAATGGTGTAGACCTCATAGACATGCTTGGAACAATGGGCTGCCAAATTGCATTCAAACATTGTCTGTTCTGAGTACTGCCAGGGGCAGACAAGTGGAGCGCAGGACAGAGGTCTGAGCTCAAACTGTAGTCTGAGGAATTATACATAGAGAGATGATTGTTCAGTCCCAGAGGGAAAAGAGGAGAATACTAACGACAGTGCCCAAGGACGGCACACATGACGGGATGGCGGAGGAAGGGAGTCAGGGAGGGCGATTGAAAAGGTCCAGCAGGTGAGGAAGGAGGAACACCAGGTGGGATGGAGTCATGGAGATGAGGAAGGAAAGCCTTTCCAAAACAGTGAGTGGCCTGTGGTATAAGATGCTGCACAGGAGGTCAGGGGTGACGTCTTCTTGCTGGGTGCAGCCCCCTGACCACTTCTCAGATATCTTTCTCCCACTGCTGTTCTCATGTGAATCAACCCATGATGAATGAATGAAGTGCAGCCTGCATTTGGATTTGGCTATGGTATTCCCAGCTCTCAGCCCCACGCTTTTCTTTTTCAAACCAGCAAGGGAAAAAATGTCACTTTTTCTAATGTTGAAGGTTGGTAAAGTGTTTGGGCAGAAGGATCGGGAGGAGGGCGTGAGCTTCATCCATCCCCCCGTTAGCACATCCCGTAACCCACAGTCAGCTCTGTCTTCACCCTGAAGTGTGCAGTCTGCTGTCCTCTCTGGCCCGCAGTGGCTTTGTCCTCCACATTTCCCAACACAGATGGCCTCATCTCTAACATTCTCCCCCTCCCCTCTGCAAGCATCACTGTAAACACCCTTCACTTCCTAGCACTGCTCCTTTCACCTTTCATTAAGATGCTGCCACTGAGACCCCCAGGGACCCAGGGTCGGGAGAGCAGGCCCGGCGGACTCGACAGATCTGCCATCTGCCTGCTCCCCTGCCACACGCTTGCTCTGGCGTCTTGGCCACTGGGACCTCAGTTTTATTCCTTCCCTTGGGCAGTTTCTTATATTCCTGACATTAACATGTTTCCCCAGTTTCTGTCATCTCATAAGAAGTTCTGTGCTTCTCTCTGAATATGTGCCTTATATTTTGCATTTCTTACCCTCAAACTGCAATTTGAGCTAACTCTTAAAAACCTCTGCCAAATACCCTGGCTTTCAAGATATTCATTTTTAGCTACTCACCCTAATCTGACCAAAAGAGATATTATCTATCTTTTACTTTATTTTTTTTGCAATCTCCCTTTTTCCTTATGCTTCAATCCTACCATTACTACTAGTTTATCTTACTTTCTGTTCAGTGTTCATTCAAGGACATTAACAATTGGATCTAATGCACATCTTTACTTCTCTGTTCTTATTAACCAATTTTAAAGTCCCTTTTGATCCCTCCCAGCCCTATTGTTTTCATCAGATACAGTTAATAATCCTGCCCAGTATTCCCAACCTTGCTTTGGTGTGAGTGACATATTCTTATGTGCTTTTCCCCAGTTTCTTTGTGGTTGAGGAAGAAGTGGGAATGCATATGCATGCAGACTAAGACAAGACTCCAATATTTCTCCTACTCTATTCACATTTGCCATCCTCTATCCTTGATCCTTTGGAACATGCTCCTTTCCATGGGACTCTCTTCCCCCTACTTAGAGGTCGAACAGTTTGCAAACCCAATCTCTTTGTATCTATTCCATACATCGTTTTGTTTTTTTCTCATAGCATTTGAGTATTCCTTTTTAAAGAATGCAACAACATGCATCTCAGATTTTTCAGGCTTTTCAAGCTGCTTGTATCACATATTTTGGTAATCAGTGGTGTTTTTCCTAATTGGATTATTTCAGCCTTTCAAGGCTTCCTTTGAATCCCCCTACTCTTCCTCCTTCAACTCTTGTTTTCTTTATTATTTCTCCCTCCATATTCCTCTGTCTTGGGGGGCTTCCTTCAATTTTATTTTATTATTGTTATTTTTTTTTTTTACCTGGGCAGGCACCAGGAATCAAACCTGGGTCTCTGGCATGGCACATGAGAATTCTGCCACTGAGCCACCATTGCCCGCCCCCTTCTATTTTAAAATTTATACTCGATTTGTTCCAAAAAGGCTTTATAACTCCTCCTAGAGATACATACAGCACTGCATAACAACAACCATTAGAGGGAGGTGAGAAAGGAAAATAAGGGGAGGACCATAAATTGGGACTTTTACTAAGACTGTAAAAGCAGCTCTGATAGCCTTAATGTTTGACACACATGGCTGACCACAAATTTGGCTCCAAACTTTCTAGCAGACAAAGCAAAAAAGGGACCCCTGGCCAGTCACAGTTTGGTTGCCTCAGAAGATAAAAATAAACCAACCTCCCAGAAGAATAATAAATATTCCTGATTTAGGAGCTTGAGTCACAGGCATGGAGGAGCTGTTATTTTCATTTTCTTCTGCCTTTTCCTCCTGTGATTTCCATTCCTGTGCTTCTGTAGACTCCAGGCCCAGCTGACTTCACGTTGACATGAGTTTTTTGTCTCTCCTCTGGAGGGACCATCTTTGCCCTGCTGTTTTGTTTCCATCCCTGCCCATCTCTCTGTTCTTCCCCTGTGCTCCCTCTGCACGTTTCTCCTCGATCTCTACATCTTCTCTTGAAGACCAGTGAGACCTCCCTGCAACATCAAGCATGTGTCACCAACTCACTTGTTCCTCTCCATCCATTCCAGGACTCGGCAGCAGGCTTGCCCGAGTCTGTCTCCTTTTATCATGACTGACGAGCTCCCATGCTGTATTTGCAAAGACGTGCACCTTTTCATTCCAAGGATGCACACGATTCTGTTTTACAGAAGACATTGTGATGTGCTAACACAGTCCTCCTGAAGTGCTTGTCCTAGTAAAGTACTTCCACAAACCTTCCTATGGTAAGCAGGACCCTGTGCAGTGTGTTCAGGGTGCAAGGGCCATACTCAGTTAAAATCGTTTCTCCACCTTTTGCCCATCATTAGTTATAACTGCAGTGCCCATATTTCCCAAACTGAAAATCAGATGTCTAGCAAATAGCTTTCATTGACAATGATTATAGTATAAGAAATTGATACTGTCCTTGAAAATCTAGGACACATGCCTCCAAATAAAAAGCACCTGGATGGAGCTTAGCTCTCTGTTCTCCAGCGTCCCCAGTGCAAATACGAACGTGGCTGCCACTGGTTCTTCATTGGATTCCCCAGCCCCCAGGCCCTGGTTCTTCATTGGAACAAGGGAGCAACTGTTAGACTTGGCTGAATCCATAGACTGACCGTGAAGCTCATCGAGCAGTCTTGTTTCTGTTTCCAGATGAGGACCAAGAGCTCCCCCTTCTCAAAACTCCACTTTTTAGGATCTGAAAGTGAGCCGTGTGCTCCCTGGGTTTATTCTGGGAGAATTAATGCTCATGGCCACATGTCGTTGGAAGAAGACTCTCAAGTTATGCTGGAAACCTGAATGAGCTCATCTCATAATTGGAATGGTAATTTCTACTTGATGGGCCTGTGACTGAAACTACATTGTGGCAATTATTATCAAAACGTCAATTACTCTCATTCCTGCCTCCATTTTTCCCTTCATCATCTCCTGGAGCCCTTACGAAAGGCAGTAAAGGCACTCCAGCACCAGTGCTCGCCTTGCCTTCTTACCTATCTTCTCCATTCAGTCCAATCGTCACATGCTTCTGTCCCCTCTCTTCTAAGAGGAGCCTCCTGCAGAAGGCCATGCTCCTGGCTGACCCTGGTGGCAAAAGAATCCAGTCCTTTGATCACCTCAACCCCCATGGCATTAGCCTCCAGCTGTAGCCCTAGTGATTTTTCTTTCTCTGCCAAGTTCTGAGTGGTTTGTGTCCACACCAGCTCATCTTGGCCTTTCATTTCCTAGATGGCTTAGCTGAACCACACTGACACACAGATTCCTTCTGCAGCCTGCTTTGCTCCCGCCCCCCACCCCACGTGGTCAAGGTGCCTTCCTCCCTGCATATTCCACTCACTCACTCCCTTTTAGTAACATCTATAAGCCCCCTTTAGTAAAATCTATAGATTTTTCTATACTAGACCCCTTAAGCAATTATATTAAGCAAGATCATCTCCATTCAATGTTCAGAAAACTGAAGCTCTCAGCCTTCAGCTCAACTTTAGAAAGACACTTATAATTAAATCTGGGCTGACTCCTAAAGAAGTGACATTCCCATTACAGAGGGCTAGACCTCTGGAGAAAGGAACTGCCTAATCTAAGATGCTGTGGATTGTAAGACACTATTATTCAGAGTACCACAAAGAAACAAAACATGCTTTCACTTAAAACTGTGTCAAGCCTTCCACTGTAAGACGTAACCTGATTTCAGAGGTGTCAGCGTGAAAAATGTGGATCTTAGACTTGATGAAATATGATAAACAGTTCCCATTGTCATTTCCAAATCTAGCATTCTCTTAACTTCTTGGTGCTATACAGTGGAGTGTCAAACCCTCCCTTCTGCTCGAACCTTGAGCTACCCTTTTGGAAAGAAAAGGATTCCAGGTCAGCGGTGTTTCCAGATCCCTCAGGAGTAGCGAAACTAACTCGACATCCAGTAAAGCTTCAGCTCTGTCCCCTGTCCCTCTTGCCTGAAAGTGGGTGCCATTTATCTCTTAGGTCAGGGGTCGGCAATCTTTTTCTGTAAAGGGTCGGATAGTAAATATTTTAGGTTTGGTGGGCTATATACCTCTGCTGTTGGAATAGGAAAATGGCCATAGATGATACATAAATGAATGAATCTGGCTGTATTCCAACAAAACTTCATATGTGGATGCCGGAGTCTGAGTTGCACATAATTTTCAAGTGTCACAAAATATTCTTCTTGTGATTTTTTTATAACCATCTAAAAATGCAATAAAAGAAAAAAAAAGCCTTCAGTTTGAGGGCTTACACAACAGCAGGGGCCTGGATTTGGTCCGTGGACTGGTTTGCCCACCTCCGTGTGTAGCCTGAGGCTCCAGCAGCAAGTTCTCTCAATTCCCGTAGGCCTCAGCCCACTCTCCTGGGATGTGGTGATTGTGACGGTGACCCTTCTCGTAGTATTGCGATGTTAATTAAATGAATCCAAGCCTACAAAGCATTTAGGACAGTACCTGGCACACAGTAGGCACCTGTAAGTGTTACCTAAGGCTGCTGCGTTAACTTCACTCGCCCTCCCCCAAGTGCCTGGGGTCGGCTCTTGGGCGGACCTTGCTCAGCCTCCTGCACGATGTGGAGGCACGTGCTGCCCTCTGCTGGCAGGCGGACGAGGCCGCGCTAGACAGGGCTGAGCTGTTTAGCAAAAGCAGCCTCTAGGTTTCCCAGGGGCTTCCCGCCTGTGGGGGCTGCCTTATTCCTCAGCCTCTGCTAGGGGTTCCTGAATAAGCCATGTCTCCTTTGGGGGCTCGAAGCCACCTTGCATTACCTGTCCCCCCTCCCCCCACCGAAGGAAGGGCAGGTATACCCACCCCGATGGCTCTGCCAGAGGTCACCAGCTGCCTGGTGACAAATGCCACCAACTACTTCTTTCTCCTTTTCCTCCTTCTACCACCCCTAGTCTTTACTTTTATGAACTTTCTTGACCTAAAGTAGAAAAGTGTTTAAAAGGATTCAAAGCGGCCTGGGAGGGCTGTTAGCCCAGAACTAA
>PVIY010041742.1:0-21442 GCA_004026745.1 Myrmecophaga tridactyla | reverse complement strand
AGCTGCCCGTGGTTTGCCCCGCCCCGTGATGACTGTTGGCTTGCCCATCTCTCCTTTGGACCGCAAGCTCCACAGGGCAGGGCCCGACCCTCTACCTCTGACTCTGTCTCTGTCTCTCAAGCCCTTGACCCAGAGCAAGTGCTCAGCAAGCGTTCGATGAGTGACACGTCCTTTCAGCCGGTGTTATTTCCTGGGCACTCACGGGACAGTGAACAAAACCGGTGAGAAGTGGTTTTGTCTCGGGGGCACTTGTTCGAACAGGTGAGTGGGTGGTGAAGGCTTCTTTCTGTCGTTGTGAATTGGTTTAGCTTTTTCCAGGGTATCCATTTGGAATCCTGCTTCCTCTAACACGAATCCCATTTCTCCTGTACTGACAACGGAAGCGGATGAAATAGACACCTACTTCTCTCCACAAATGAAAGACAAGAAGGCTGAGATTGTGAGTGGCTGGATGTTTTGCAGATAGAGGGTTCCAGGGTAAAGCCCCAGGTGGACCCTCCCAGCAACAAGTTGGCTTTGCAGGGCAACAGAAGCTCCATGTGGTGTCCCCAGTCCCCTGCCCTCCCGACCCCCCTTCTTCCCAGCTCTGGATGCTGGGGACCCCACACCAGGCCTGCGCCATCACTGGGTTCTCACAGACCTGAGAGAGTGTCATCAACTCACACGCCGTCATTGCCCTAGTCCTCTCCAACTCCTGGGTCCTGCTGTGCCCTCTGTCCCCTGGCCCCTGAAACCCTGCCACTCACTCTTGGGACCAGAGGCTGACCTAGGCGGGAGGGAGCAGGAGCTGTCCAGTCCTGCCCAGCCCTGAGACAACCGCTGCCCCAGCTGCCCCAGAGCCTTCCATGCGCATTCCCTTTCTCTCTGCTTGCAAGGAGCTCAGAGGTGCCTAGAGCTCCATCTCCAGGATAGATTCCTTGCTGGAGGAGACAGTAATTGACACCATGCCCAGCATTTCCCTCCCCCCAGGCCCCACCCCACCCAAGGCACACACGACCTCAGGATGCTCACCCCAAAGGATCTGGCTGTGCGTCTGCCCTGCTGTTTTCTGCCTCCAGACAGAAGTCCCCTGAAAGGACCCCACCTGCGTACATGAGGCAAAAGCACCATCAAAATATGCAGCCTTGGAAAAAAATCTTCATTTCGCTCCAAATGCACGGAAACTGGGGTTAGGGGCCTCGATACAGCAGAGCTACTTCAAAAATCCCATTTTCTCACCCAGGACTCTGCCCGCCTGCAATTTGTCTTCACTCTCAAGCTTCTGAATATTTCAGAGAAATGGGAATCACAGATAGATTCTACCAAATAAACAAGCTATGTTTTAAGGTCTGTAAAACCTACAATTTTAAAAAGGCTTGATGTGGTTGACACTAAATTGATTTCAATACCCGTCATCCTATTTCCAGTCTAATGCTGGGTTCCTTTCATCAAAAACAAATGTATTCATAATGGTTTGATTCTAAGAGAATAAACTCAGTATAAATACATAGGAAGCAAAGGACCTATCATTCATTTTCTTCTTATTTTTATAAAAAATAAAATAAAAACAAATGATATGTTTTGCTTCTCCAAGATTAATTTCCTATAAAGTTTTCACAACACACCCATCTAAGATTTTCAGGCCTTAAGAATCATGCCACAAACTGAAAGTCTACTTTCCTTTTACTGAGCAATTGAAACGTAATGCTTACAGAGGCCAGGAGGCCAGGTGTCCTGAAGATGCTCAAGGGAAAGTTGGAGAAAGTGGATTTCTAGCATCTTGTCACCTCACACTGAAGACCTGGCACTCCTCCTTGCACTGACTGGATCCAAACCCAAACCCATCTTTGGGGGAAGCTGGGTGATGGTGTTTTTATTTCCTTGGCTACTCAAGGAAATACCACACAATGGGTTGGCTTGAACAATGGGGATTACTGGCCATGGTTTTGAGGCTGGGACAAGTCCAAATCAAGGCAGAAGACTGTGGCACTTGGGTGTTGGCCCAGGTGACCATTGGCCCTGGGCTTCACTGTCCAATAGCAAAGCACACGGCAGCCTCTCCTGACCTCTCCCATCCATTACATGCTCTGTTGATGTTCAGTTTCTGGCTGCTTCCTCTGTAGCTTTCTCTCTCTCTCTCTGAATTTCATTCCACTCATAAAGAACTCCATAATGGGATTAAGACGTGTCCTGATGGAGGCGAGCCACACCTTAACTGATATAATCTCATCAAGAATGTCCAATTTACTATGGGGTCACACCCACAGGAATGGATTAAATTTAAGAACATGGGGTACGTGTCCTTAATGCTGGGGTGCATAGCCACAAGCCACCACAGAAGGGTACCCAGGAAGTTGCTGTACCACTTTTGCAACTTCAATGTGAATCTAAAATTATTCAAAGTGAACAGTGATGCTCCTATCTGGCAGGGGTAAAATGGAGGTAGTTACTCAAATCACTGGTGAGGATATGAGCTGGCACACCTTTCAGAAGGACAGTCTGGCAGTTTCCCTGAATTTGCAAAAGGCACAAGGCCAGTAATTGCATTTCTAAGAATCCAGCTTACAGAATGACTTGTATATGTGCATATAGGATGTTCTCTGCAGCACTATTGTAACAGAAAAAAGAGTTGGAGACAAACTAAATCTCCAGGAGCAGGGAAGTAATAAATCAACTGTGGTGCCATGGAATACTGTGCAATCAGAAAAAGAACAAGGCAGCTCAATGTGAAGATATCTGGGATGTATTGCTAACTATAAAACTTGGGCACAGAATTCTATGACCAAATTCATATATATGTATGAATATATATGTATGTATTCATACCTCTATATTCACATGTATGTATATATAGGGAGACCCTATTTCTCTCAAATCTTATATACATGTTATGTTGTACAGGCATGGAAAATAGTCTGCAATGGTATACCCTAAACAGTTAGTAGTGATTGTTTCGGAGATGGAAAGTTCTTAGCAGGAGTGATAAAGGGACACTTTTACTTTGAAATACATTCCAGTGAGAATGTGTTGCTTATATGATTTAAAAATAAACAGAAAAACTAAAGAAAATGGAGGCAAGGTGGGAGGCACCCGGAAGAGTGCAAACACCTGGCCTGGGACTCGAGAAAAGCTGAATCACTGAGCCACATCAAGGTGGTGGCTTAGGGTGAGTGGCAAGAGCCTGGAACCAGAGGCCGGCTAGCTGCTTCCATCAGCACCCACTTGTCCCCTCCCCGGGGGAGGACTGCACATCCTGTCCACCCCCATGGGGCGTGCAGTGCCACCTCTGAGAGGAGTGTCCTTCCCTGCCCGCTGACAGGCTTGGTCATGCGACTTGCCCAATGGAAGGTGAGCAGGTGAGAATGCACAAAATCTGGGCAGAAGTTGTATGAACCATTGCACGGTTGCACCAGCTCTGTTGAGCTTTACCCTTTGTGCATTCCTGATATCCTGGTTCCCAGAGTGACAATGACACATAGAGTAGAGCCACAGCCAACTGGCACCTATCATGCAACCAGAGTGAGAAATAAAGCTTTGCTGTGGCAAGCCACTGAGATGCGGGGGGTGTTTGTTACTGCAGCCTTACCTAATGAAAGATAATACCGTGAACAAAGCGGCACCAAAAAAAGCAATATAAAGAGCAAAGAGGCTATAAGGAGTTGATGACTATTTGTTGAGGTTTTATCAGGTGAAGGATCTCTACTGGAGGTAGAGTTGGGGGGGGGCAAGGAGGTGTGCACAAAAAATGAGAAGCATGTGTACCATCTACTTGGGGAGACAGCACTCACACCCGCAAATCCATACATACTGCAAATACGCTCACGTGGAGTCCATAGGGCGCAGTGTAGAATAGCCAGGAAAACAAAGCAGGAGCAGTTTGCGTGTGGTTAAGAATCAGAAAGAGCTGGGTGATAGCCCAGCATGGCCACGCATTCACTGTGTGATTTTGAGAACAAGTCACCAACTTTCGCTAAGCCTCAGTTTATGCCCCTGAAAAATGGGGCTGCAAACAGCTATTTTACAATAAAGTGATACTCGGCAAGTGCTTCCTGGGTTGCCTGGCGCACAGTGGATATCAGTTAGGACAGGATGCGTTATGCAAGGCGCAACACAACCCCCAAATCTCAGTGGGCTTAAAACAAGCAGTTTATTTCTTGTTACCCTATATATCCGATGCTGGCTGGCAGGACCTGAGGTGGGGGCGGGGGAGATGTCAATGTCTTCTTATTAGTCACTGGGACCCGGGGCTGATGGAGGAGGCCCCCTGGCATCTCAGCCTCAGGCTCCAGCGTTCCCCCAAGGCAGGGGAGGTAAGCGCTGGAGTTAAGGGCTTTGGCTTGGAGGTGACGCATATCACTTCCCTTCACATTTCATGGACCAGACTAGTCCCCGGGCCACCCCACGACAGGGGGCATAAAAGTGAAATCCTGGGGGGCTCTCAGAAGCAGAGGGGAGGCAGACACTGGTGGTCACTGGAAATGTGGACCCCAGCAGGCACACAAGAAAGGATGGGCAGCAGGAAAAGTCGAGTGATGGGGTGGCTGGAGATGGGGTGGCTGGCGAAGGGTGCAGGGCGGAGCTGGGTTTGGCTGGACGCAAAGGAGTGGGAAGGCGGAAGTGGAGAGAAGGGGATGACTGAGGAGGGAGATGCAGAGGGCTGTGAGGCAACTGATAGATGAACCAAAAGGCTGAACGAAGAGAGAGGAGCAGGGGCGCCTGGGGACGGAGGGCCTGGAGGTCAGAGGGAAAACGAGGCCCCTGGCTGAAGACCTTGGTACAGGGAGAGCCAGAACCACAGAGTGCTTTAGGCAGATGGCAGGATGTCCCCAAACCAAGAGGGGCTGGCAAGGAACCATGTGCCAAGCTCTCTGCCTGGTGCTGGGGCAGGCCGAGAAGCTGGGAGCCCCCATTTGGGTGACCTTCGGCCCTGCCTGGGAGCAGGAGGGAAAGAGATGCATTGGGGAGGGAGAGATTCCCACAGGTGAGCCACGGGTACCACCTTTCTGGAACCTAGCACCCACAGGCACTAAAGGAGCTAAATCTAAGGATTCTAATAAAACACAAAAACAGTCATCAACAGTATAATTGCTCTTCCCTTTGATCCAAAGATTCCAGGAAAATAGGTTCTGTGTAGCACCTTTTGTTACCCGCTCGATGAGAGCCGTTCTTGGAGGCATGCTTTGTGTCTCTTGGAAATGATCTGAGTGTGGACTGTATTTCCAGAAACCAGCTGTTTCCCTTTTAAACAAGACAGCATATCTTTATGTGAACTACCTTCTCCTACAAGAAACTAAGGGCTGGGACCTAGATGAAGGATACAAATTTTAAGATTTCTTTCCCCTCTTCCACCACGTTACTTGTATAATGTGCTTTATACAAGGCCACTTGTGATTCCCCAGCCCCAGATCCAGCTGTTTCCTTTTAAAATGCGCCCCCCCCCACCTCCTGCCTCCTTTTGAAATTGGCACCAAGAAGCCATTATTAGGGTCCTGGGTAAAGGATGCAAACCCGTAAGTACGCAGAGAAAAACGGGAAAACCCCCTTTTGCCGTGCTCTCCCCGGTGGCCCCCCTGTTCTCCTGCGCCTCCAGCTACACAGGAATCCCGCGTTGCACACCCTTCGGATGCATCCCTTCTACATCCTACATCCCACACTTGTATTCTTCATTTCCCTTCCTCCCTCCAGAAGTGGGCTTCGTGAATTTTTCTTTCAAATCACTTATTATTCTTATTTTCTCCTTCTAGCCTTTTCTAGGACTGATTTCTGAAGATCTGACTTCGTTTGTTATGTTTGGCCAGCGTGGACACTTCACTCATAAGCACCCCGATATGTTGAGTTCAGCAGGAATTCCAAAGGACCTTGAAGGAGGACTCAGGCCGGAGTTGCCATGAAGTTATTAAAGGCCTCCTTGGGTCAAAGTGGCACCAGAATCCTCTGTCCTACAACTTGAGGGGTTGGGCCCTGGGAAAGCCAATCTTGGGGTGTCCTTGGGCCCCACCACGTTTCCAGAAGGAGCTGGAGAGCCTTGATCCTACGCTAGGTATGCCCCCTCTCACCTGGTCCCCAGAAGACTCCACCATGGTTTCTACCTCCCCAGCCCCTTCGTGCCTCCCCGTCCCGTCCCTTCATCTCCCCTCCCCATGTCCACCCCCGACCCCTCCTCTGCTGTGCTCAGCCACAGCGACGCCCCCCAGCTGAGACATCGCCCATGCTTGTGGGAGAAATGTTCCTGTGTATTCCGATGCAACAAAATCAAGCGTGCGTGTAGGTGTTCTGTGTTTTTACAAACTCTCCTCCTTGGTTGTTATAAGATTAAAACAATTTTCTCCCTCAGTAAACGCTTCCCTTCAAACCCGCTGGAAGCACATAATTCGCCAGCCCATTTGCGGCTCCCATTTTCTCGGGGCGGAGAGGAAACCATGATTGCAGCCAGGGCTGAACGAGTGATGGACAGGAAGAAGTAATGTTTCAGTGACAGCTCTGATGAACGCTTCATTTATTTTGAAGTTCAAAAAAGATCGGTGAGAATCGTAGGTACTTTGGGGAGGCAGGGACAGTGGGTTTTGAGGTAAATTGCTCTTTTATCCTCAGTAAATTTAATGGACACTTTCATTAAAACTGTAGGGAATTTTAAGGTAGTTCGATTCCTCTTTTAAACCGACAGTTGAAGACTTTGTTTTTGAAATGCCTGGATCATTTTTGCTGCTGAGAAATCTAAACATTTTCGAGACATTTTATTTTCCTTAAGAATGATGGGAAAGGCACGCACACATGAGGACACGGAAACATTACTTAAAATCACAATGGATTATAAAGAAAAATGTACACCAAAGGAAGGAATGAAGGAGTCGGCCCGGCTGATGGCAGGGGAACACCAAGTTGCATTTGTCCTTGAAAAAATAAATTTACCTGTCACCGATCAACTATGCAAGTTTACCATCGTGCTATTGAAAAAGCATTCCTGCTGCCCGTAACTGCTCCATTTATGCAACTGTTTACATAATTACACAGGGAAACATTGCAATCTTTTCCATTTAATACATGTATTTTAACAAGTCCTTCAACCGCAGTGTAGGCTTCTATAATCAAATCAAGTCTTTTCAATTAAAACACAAACCAGAAAAGGTGTCGTGGTGTCACGGATATATTTTGCTGCATGAAAGGATTCAAGAATCACTTGGCTGGAAATATGAGCTAACCAAAGATGCCTGATCTTAAATACCACCTGGGACCCCCTGGGCTCCCCAGGAGGGAACTAAGACCGGGAGGCTTTGGTCCTGGGTAAGGGGTCAGACCAGCATCTTTAGCTCCTCTGTGATCGGGGGGTGGGGGGGGGCAGCAGCAGATGAATACGCAGAGCAGACTACAGAGCCTGAAGACATCTGCGGCTCTGAACTTGACCCGGAGATAGTCACCCCGGCCCAGCCTCGGTCACAGCATAATGAGGTCTGAGAGGGGGATAGTATTTTAGACATTACTTAATCTGACAGCTTCGTTGTGTAGCTGTGATACAGGGACTCATGGAGGACACGTCATTTGCCAAAGGTCATAAGGTTATTGTTTTGTGAAACGAAGTAAGAGGGGAACCCACCCCCCCATTGCCACCCCCAATTGGCATATCTGCAAAGGATATGCAACGGAGCTCTAGCTTACAGAGCTAGATGTGGTCCCAGTTCTGAAAGGCTTTTGGGAGACAGATGGTTGGTTCAGCAACATCTGAACGTCACAGTAACAGTAGAGATAGGGAAGGCTGGTGTAGTGGGTTGAATTGAATGGTGACCCCCCCCACCACCACAAGATACATCCATGTCAAATCCCTTTAACCTGTGAATGTTCCCATATTTGGAAATAGGGGTCTTTGCAGATGTGATTAAGTTGAGGATCTTGAGATGAGTAGAACATCTGGGATTATCTGGGAGGGTCCTAAATCCAATGACAAGTCCTTGCAAGACACCCACAGAGGAGAGACACACAGATAGAAGGGAAGACAGATAGAGGAGGAGGCTGTGTAAAGATGGAAGTAGAGAAGGCAGTGATACAGCTACAAGCCAAGGAACCCCTGGAGCCACCAGAAGGTGGAAGAGGCAAGGAAGATCCCTTCACTTCCTAGGGCTCTGCCAAAACAATGTACCACAAACTGAGTGGTTTAAAACAGCAGACATTTATTGTCTCACAATTCTGGAAACTAGAAGTTGAAATCAAGGTTTCAGGAAGGCTATGCTTCAAACAAAATCTGTAGCAAAGAATCCATTCCATGCCTCTTAGCTTCTGGTGGTTTACCAGCAGTCCACGGTCTCTCTCCCCTGTCTCTCTGTGTTCCAATACCCTCTTCCTAGAAGGGCCTCATTTATTAATAACACCTTTAAAGACCCTATTCCATAATAGGATCACATTCATGGGACCAGGAATTAGGACTTGAACATGACCTCCTGATGGCCACAATTCAATCCATAATGCAAGGATTCTCTCCTACAGCCTCCAGAAGGAGTGCTGTCCATGGTGCCACTGGGAACTGGCTGTGTCACTCAACCCAAAAGTCACGGCTCCTCAAGGCAGGCTTCTCGAAGGGCCTCTCTGTTTCTGGGTCCCAGGACCGGCCTCCCACCCTTTGAGGCCTAGGGCTGGCTGGTAAAAAAAAAAAAAGTCCCTTTTACGAACCTTCCTAAGTGGATTACAGTGAGGGTGCTGCTGTATCCTGCCAAGACCCCAGCTCGGACGGAGATGTCCGCTGAAGTGATGACCCTTCCATGTCCTCGGCGGCACATTTACTCCTTTGGAACATTCTCCACCTATTAGGTCGGCAGATCCTCACAGTGTCCCTGTGCGGTGGGGATGGTCGATGCTACCAGGCCCCTTTGCCATGAGGGAACTGAAGCCCACAGAGGAGAACTGTCTTTGGGACAGTTACACTGCAAATGTGGAGCAGGACAAGGGTTACGATGCAGCCGCTGAGCCTGCCCTGGCGGCGCCGTGGTCCTCATGGCCATGGCAGACATCACTAATTGATCACAATTCCCTTTCAGAATGTGTCCAGACTTTGGCCTAGGATCTTTCCCAGCAACACTCTCTAGGAGGCCACACAGTCACAACGGGTGGGCAAGCCTGGCCTTGCTGCTACAATCTAACAGGCCTTCCCAAAGCCCCCAGCTGTGTCCTCAATGGATGGCTGGAGGACAGGGGTTCCCAAAGTAGGTTCCTGGGCCACTAGCTCTGTGGGTTCTGTGACCACCCCATCTCTTTCTTGGAAGAGTCATGGTGCAGGTTTGGGTTATGGGAAGGCCTCCGGCACTTGTGGAGGAGCAGGGGGTATTTGAAGGCTGGCTAACAAGTCTTCAGTTTTGCTGATGAGGAACACAAGCTGAGGGGCATCAAAGAGATGAGAAGAAGAAGAAGAAAGCCAGTTGGGCGAGCGGTGGCTAAAAGAGGAATAAGATGTGTCCACTGCTACTGGAAGGGAAACTTTGGGGGGAAGCTAGGAAACTTAAAGAGGAGTTTTAGGAAGTTTAGATGCAAGATGCATGACTTAACTTCATCCTCTGTGTGACCCCAAGAAACCCTTTGCAAAAATCTACATAACTGTGATTCTTTGGAAGCCTGGTGTGCTGGCTTGAAGCTGTTATAAACCCCATAAAAGGCCTTATTTTAAAAATCCATTCCTGTGGGTGCAGATCTATTCCAAGTGGGACCTTGATTAGGTTGTTTCAATTGTGATGCGACCCATCCCATTCGAGGTGGGTCTTAATCCTTTATTGGAGCCCTTTATGAGAGGATAAAAGGCAGAAAAAGCCAAGACAGCTTAGAGAGAAAAGCCACAGAGAGGCTAAGAGAAGACCCACAGAAGCTGGGAGAGGAGGCCACTGAGACCAGGAGCTGAAAGCAACGAAATCTGAGAGTGAAGGACCAGCAGACCCCAGCCATGTGCCAGGCGATCTGACAGAGGAATCCCAGATGCCAGTAGCTTTTCCTCAGAGAAGGTAACTTCCTCCTGATGCCTTAATTTGGACATTTTCATGGCCTAAGAACAGTAATTTGCAAGCTAATATATCCCCATTGTTAAAAGCAGTCCGTTTCTGGTATATTGCATTCTGGCAGCTTTAGCAAACCAAAACAGATTTTGGTACCAGAAGAGTGGGGTGCTGCGATTTGCAAATACCAAAAATGCTAGAATGGCTTTATAAATAGATAAGGGGAAGATTCTGCAAGAATTGTGAGGAGCTTGATAGGAAAGGCTTAGATTGCTTTGAAAAGACTGGTGGTAGAAAGACGGACATTAAAGATACTTCCAATGAGGCCTCAGACAGCAATAATGAGTGCGTCATTGCCAACTGGAAGAAAGGCGATCTTTGTTTTAAAGTGGCAATTTGGCAACATTGAGTCCAGATGTAGGATGGAATGCAGAATTGGAAAGTGGCAAATTTGGATATCTAGCTGAGGGCATTTCCAAACTAAATGTGGAAAATACTACCTGGCTTTTCCTTGCAGCTTTCAGTAAAATGGAAAATAAGAGCTGAGAACTAGATTCTTGGGTACAAAGAAACCAGAATTTGATAGTTTGAAAAATTCTGAGCTTTCAGAAACAAATCCCCAGAAAATACTATCCCATTTAACCAAATCTGGAACCAGTCAGCCATTTCGGTACAAGTCAGGATTGGAAATGCAACTATCCAGAAAGGATTTGTGGAAAGTCCTATTTTCTGATGGTTGGGAAACCTGTGTGCTGCATGGGAAAACAACAAGTTTCTGCCCATATGGACAGAGCCACCGCCAGCCTGGACTAAAAGGGACAGAAAGGGGACAGAATGAAGGAAACAAGAGGTCTGGAGCCAAGAATCCTCGGGCCATGAGAGCAGACCCACCCATACACGTGGAAAGGGTGAGTGTGCCCGGAGTTTGCTGAGGGTAGGCCTTCCTCCCCATTGTTCAGGAAGCATCATGCTGCCCCAGGGCTCTCAGAGCTTGGCCATTCCACTGTCCAGATGACAAAAGGGCTAGGGCTACAACTCAGTGTCCTTCTCATGGTAGCTGGTGGTCATGGGGAATCAGGGTCCAGAGGGACTTACTTCCACCAGCTTCTCTTCCTTGCCTCCCTCCCTTCTTTGATGGGGTCGCCACCCAGGTTGGGCTCCTGCTTCCTGGGGAACCTGCCCATATCTAGGACCAGAGGACAAGTAAGAGCGATACCACAAAGGGCTTGGGCAGGGACTCAGGAGAGCAGCTTCCAGGCAGTGGCTCTGCTGGGGTGGCTTTTCCTGGCATGCGACATGGTAATGAGGTATGGTTATGTTGGGGTGGTGGGGAGACACCAGCACAAATGGCCTAAGTACAGCTCTGGTAATGAACTCCATCTGCTCCCCTTCCTTCTCAGAGGTAAGCACCTTGTACCCTCATTAAGGCAAGAGCTCCAGCCAGACACACCTTCAGAACCAGATCTGCCACTTTCTAGCTTGGGGTTGAGCAACTTTTTACAGTTCTCTAGACCTTAGTTTCCTCATCTACAAAAATAGGGATGAAAATAGCATTGTGCTCCCAAAGTGAGGATGAAAGTGGAAGAGCCCAGTAATGTGACTAGCGCACTGCCTGGCACACAGTAGGACGTATGGCACTGAGGTCAGCCATAACGATGGCGATGGCTGGGATGATAATGATGGTGAACAGCAGGAAAAGAGCATCAAGGCATTGAGGTGGTATAATATAGGAATGCCTAGAGTGTATAATGATAGTGACTAAATGTACACGTTTAAAATGTTTTTGCAAGAAGAAGAACAAAGGAATGTCATTACTGCAGGGTGCTGAAAATAGATGGCAATTAAATTTTAAAATTTCAACTTATGTGTGAGACTAAAGCAAAAAACGTTTATTTGGTACAAAATTTATATTTTGACTAGTGCATTTCCTAATATAACTTATGTAGATAGCTTGGTTTTTGAACACCATAAGTACGTGGAACCTTTGGTAGGACATGAGATTTTGTGGGTTTGTCCAGAGTGATGCCCCGATGAATCCCAGAGTGATTTGATCAGTGAGTGGAAGAGTATTTGCAAAGTCCCCTTTGGGGAATGGTGAGAATGGGGGGAAATCCAACCTCCCCAAGTTGAATTCTTGATATTCTCACAAGCAGTGTGGACAACCAAAGTTACAGGCTGAGCCCACAGTCTTGGGGTTAGTTCATATGACTTAACCCTACAAAGGATAGGTCAAGCCTACTTAAAATTAGGCCTACGAGTCACCCCCAAGAGAGCCTCTTTTGTTGCTCAGATGTGGCCTCCCTCTCCAGCCAATACAATAAGCAAACTCACCACCCTCCCCGTGTCTACGTGGGACATGACTCCCAGGGGTGTGGACCTTCCTGGCAACGTGGGACAGAAATCCTAGAATGAGCTGAGACTCAGCATCAAGGGATTGAGAAAAAAACCTAGAATGATCTGAGACTCAGCATCAAGGGATTGAGAAAATCTTCTCGACCAAAAGGGGGAAGAGTGAAATGAGACAAAGTGTCAATGGCTGAGACATTCCAAACAGAGTGGAGAGGTTATCCTGGAGGCTATTCTTATGCATTAAGTAGTTATCACCTTGTTATTCAAGATGCAATGGAGAGGCTGGAGGGAACTGCCTGAAAATGTAGAGCTGTGTTCCAGTAGCCATGTTTCTTGAAGATGATTGTATAATGATATAGCTTTCACAATGTGACTGTGTGATTGTGAAAACCTTGTATCTGATGCTCCTTTTATCTACCTTGTCAACAGACAAGTAGAACATATGGAATAAAAATAAATAATAAGAGAAACAAATGTTAAAATAAATTTAGTTTGAAATGCTAGTGATCAATGAAAGGGAGGGGTAAGGGGTATGGTATGTATTTTTTTTTTCTTTTTCTGTCTTTGTTTTATTTTTCTGTTGTCTTTTTCTTTTTCTGAATTGATGCAAATGTTCTAAGAAATGATCATGATAATGAATATGCAACTATGTGATGATATTGTGAATTACTGATTATATATGTAAAACAGAATGAGCATATGTTAGAAATGTTTGTGTTTCTTTCTTGTCTTTTTTTTTTTAAATTAAAAAATTAATAAAAAAATTTAAAAAAAATAAAAGAGCATCAAGGCAGAGACCACAGGTTGGGCAAAGGCTTGGCAGGGAGAAAGTATTTGGCCTGTTTCAGAAATGGAAAGACTGGTGTGGCTCGAGCCTGGTGGGCGAGGGCAGAGTGGCAGAGGTGGGACCAAGGACAGAAAGAAAGAGAGGCTGAGGATGAAGTCAAGCAGGGCCACAGGGGCCTCACGCCCAGCGCCCACTGGCCTCCTCGGCACCCCTGCTGCTCTCTGTGCTCTGACTCCATCTGCCAGAAAGGGCCTCAGACCACCGGCCCGACCTGCCTCTTCCAGCCTCGCTTCGGCCCCCCAGTCCCAGGGAGCTGACACACCTCCTCACTGCAAAGGCGAGGCAGCCTGTCCAGCTCTGGGTGGTCCTCACTTATCTTCCTTTACACTGACCCCAACTCCGAATCTTCTTCCCACATCGCCTTTTTTTTGTCCAGGGTGAGCATCATTGCGTCTCTCACAAGGTGACGTGGTGGTGGCGAGCTCTGGAAGCAAACTGCCTGCTCTCAAGTCTGGCTCTGCCACTTAGACACAACCCCTGGGCCTCAGTTTACTCATTTGTGATAATCCCCACTGTGTAGGTTTGCTGAGACATTTAGAGAAAGAGCATGTGAAGGGATCAGCAGAGCCGGGCCCAAAGGAGGCCACCAGTGCGAGTTAGCCACTGGCTTCCAGGCCCCACACCGCCCTGTTATTCCTCCTTAGGTGGTCGTGGGAACCAGCAGTTTTCTCCCTCAGGCCAGGCCAGAAGGCAATGGCACTACATCCTCCCGACATGCCCCCTGTCATCCTGGAATAAAAACAGTCTGAGTGGGAGAGAGAAAGAAGACTGTTTGCTCCATCCATCTGGGAGAGCAGATAAGGCCCTATACCCGTGACATAAACACACTTCGCATATTTATCCTTTGCCTTAGTAAAAGAGGAAAACCCTCATAACCATTAGGAAAATGGATTTTTGTTCCCTAGAATGAAAACCAGAAGGGAGCAGCCTCTGCTTCCACGTACAATGGAGCAGTTTGCGGCAAACCATCACTCCCTCTGTGTCCAATAAGAAAAACGGAAATAAAATAGAAAACCTTTGTGTGTGAAGGCATTGGAGAGATGCCAAGGCACCGGGGACCTAAGGGGACCAAAACTTTACAGGAGGAATTGGATGGTGAGGGGATCTGACATTCTGCAGCCACTTTTTATAGCAGGGAATTTGCTCATTCTGGGTGTGAAACGATAGACTCAGGCTCTGGGCAAAGGCCTCAGGAGGGGTGCTGCTACAAAGAGGCGGAGCAACAAGCAGAGCTTTAGGCAATCCCATGGAGACGGAAGGACAAAAATTGGGGATTTGTGGGGGATGGAATTTCTATGAAAATGAAAGGTAGATAAGGTAACCCAATATGCTGCCGGTCTTCCCCCTCGAGACTTTGCCAAATTCCGAAGCCAACCAGGGCAGGACGCTAATAAGATAAGCTTTTGAAAAGTGGACTGGAATTTTCAGCACCCTTGCAGCCCTAAGGAAATAAGAAGTATTTCCTGCCAGAGAGGAGGGTCCCTGGTGAACACCTGGTTCTCAGCTGGAGCACCTGGAGGCTATCACCTATGAAAAGGGGCAAACCCAAGGTGGACAGAGGTCTGATTGGATTCCAGTGACGAGCGCCTACTTTATCTGCCCCGAAAGAAAGGGGCCCATCTAGAGACTCTTTGATTTTTGATACATAATGTCCGACATTCAATAAAAGATTAATAGGCATGCCTTTTAACAGAACTAAATTATGAAAGTCCAAGAGAAGAAAGAAACTAGCCAATAGAAACCACCCTCAGGTAATCCAGATAGTGGAATTAGCTGATAAACCTTTAAAATAGCTACAATGTACATGTTCAAGATAATATAAGAAACAGATTTAAAATGTGGAGAATTCCACCAGAGATTGTAATCTATTTTAAAAAGAATTAAATACAAATTGTAGAACTGAAAAATATAATAACTGAAATTAAGAAGTCAATAGATGCTTTTAATGGTAGATTAGACTCAGCAGGAGATTGGTAAACTTGAAGACATGTCAATACAAAATATTCCAACAGAAGTGCAAAGGGAAAAATATCAGAAAAGACATAAAAGATTATAAGAGATATGGGGATGCATGGAAAGTTCTAACATGTAAGTGGAGTACTCAAAAGAGAAGGGGGCCAGCTGTTGGTGGGGGTCTAAATGGCCCCTTCCTTTTGCCCAGCTGGCATGGAGTCTTGCCTCCTAAACATTTCCTTTATTGCTGCTTCACCTTGGACATCTCAGCAAATAAAAAGCCACATTTGCTGTCTATACCATCTTCAAGCAAAGATGAACTGTTTCTTTGACTTTGTGTCAAACTGAAGTCAACAGTGACCTTCAAAATTTTTACCAAACTGTAAAAATTATAGTTTTCTACTAGGCAGAGACATCTTTGATCCTGTAAGCCATTCTCTAGCTGTGTCTCAATGGAAGGGCCAGAACAAGCCTTGGGGTGACTGCTTAGTACCGACAAGGGAAGGACACCTCTGGAACCTGCCGGATCCCCACCAGATAGGATGTGTGGGAAGCCCATGGGCTACTGCCAAACTGGATCACAGCTTTTACCACCACCACATTCTGTTAAAATCTAATAACTCTCCTGTTCTCTGTGAGAAAAGATGATTGTGGTGTACATTTGTTTTTTGAGAGTATAGCTTAATTACGGGGGACAGCAAAATAAATGCCCTTCCACCAGAGCTAAGATTTAATTTCCGAAGACCCATGAGATGGGAAAGAAGCCTGAAAGGGATCTTACCTTTCCAATAGATTGGGACAAATTATAAATTCTTGTCATGTGAGCCTTTCATTCTGCAGTTTGGGACCTAAATACAGGACTTTGAATTTATCCCTATGCAATTTTTAAATTAATACATCAACTTTTTTTTTTTTTAACATGGTTAGGCACTGGGAATCGAACCCGGGTCTTCAGGCATGGCAGGCAAGCATTCTTACCTGCTGAGCCACCATGGCCCACCCAATGCATCAACTCTTATCAAACTCTTGAGCTCTCCGTGAACCTGGCAGCCAATGAATTGGCTTCAAACTTCAGGTCACCTGCAACTCTAACCAGAGTAGAGGATTTCCTCTGCTTCAGATCCAAAATGCAAAAATAAAATAGACAGAGAAACCAAAATCCAAGAAAGGAATAACATATAAGTACCCTGTTTCATGCAAGTTGAGTGAATTGCTTGAGGTAACACGGGAAGAAACAGGACCCTGCCATTTTTCTTTGGAAGTTCACTCCTGACCCCAGTTCAAGCTGCCAGTCACAAATTCTAACTCCTCAGTGCAGTGTGTACCCACTTTCTGCTAGACATCTGCTGTTGACTGTGATCTGAGACAGAAAGTTGTGGTTGGAAGGATTCTATTCCTAATCGGTGTCTCTATCAGACCAAATATGTATCTGTAGAATTCATGTGATCACCTAGCTTTTAGCTACACCCCTAAAATGAAGGAAGCAGGCAATTTATATTAAACAACAAATACTGAGCATTTACCATGTGCCAGGCACTGTGCTGAGCTCCTTAGTGTATCATCTTAATTAATCCTCTTAAAAATGCTATCAGGTAGATATTATTTCTTTATCTTATGAAAGAAGAAACTGAGGCTAAGGAAGATAAGTCACTTGCTATTATGGGTTGAATTGTATCCCCCCAAAAAGATATGTTGGAAGTCCTTACCCCATACCTATGAATGTGACCTGGTTTGGAAATAGGGTCTTTGCACTAGTAATCAGGTTAAGATGAGTTCTTACTGAACTAGGATGGGCCCTCATCCAGTGTGACTGAAGTCCTTATAAAAAGAGAGGAGACTCAGGTACAGAGGGACGACAGCCCCGTGAGGATCCATGCAGAGTGGAGTTGTGCTGCTACAAGCCAAGGTATGCCCAGAATTGCTGGTAACCACCAGAAGCTGGAAGAGGTAAGGAAGGCTCCTCTCCTACAGTCTTCAGAGAGAGCCTGGTCCTTCTGACACCTTGATTTCAGACTTCTGCCCTCCAGAATTGTGAGACCATAAATTCCTGATGTTTGAAGCCACTCAGTTGGTACTCTGCTCCTGCTGTCCCAGAAATCAGTGCACTCTCCCTGGCTGGAGAGCCAGAGAGTGGCATATACAAGGCTTGACTCCAGGCCATCTGCCTGCACCATCCTCAGCTCAACACCATTGGGTCATCCTCCCTGAAGGGCCTCTGGAGCCCTTTCCAGCTCCAAATCAGCTGTTCTTCCTAAAACATTTGTATCACCCAGCCACTGGCAGAAGAACGAGTGTACAAACCCCCGAAACCATCATCCTCCCTGTTCAGCTGCCATCTCCAGAGGCAGAGGGCGCTCAGCACAGTTCTCCGGCACTTCCAGGCACCTCCACATGCAGAGCGGAGAATGCTGGCCACGTGCCAGGCCCGGCGATGCACCCAATTATAGTTTCATCAGTGCACTCTCAACCTTTCCCCAGAAGCACGGGAGCTTTCAATAGCACCAACCCTCACCAACCCTCCCACCTCACAGTGCCCAAAATGTTTCCCCAAAGGAGCGAGTGGAGGAGGGACTGCATGTCTCACTCCCCGACTTCCTATCACAGGCTGGCATGACACATCGCCATTGAAAGTATGAAAGGTCCCACCTTGCTTGCATGAAACAGCTCTGAGGTCTCATCTGAATGGCCCGAGCTGTGGTCTCCAGGAAAATCTGCCACGAGCAACAATGTTTTTTTAAATGGGGGTTTTCTCTCTTTCCCTCATTAAGTGAAGTCTTTCTAATGAGAAATACCAGAAGGTTTAAAATTGCTTCAAAGGAGTTTTTGGTACGATTTGAAAGATTCCTTTTCATGCTCTGGGTCGCAAAGTGTTTCCAGCTACACATTCGCTCAGCTATTTTACTGTGACTGAGTTCATTTTCCTGGTAAAGAAATTGATCCACGGGCTGTTTTTAAAACAATTCCCAAACTGGTTGAGGAAAAAAACATTCAGTCACCTGAAGAAAACAGAACTGAAACATTATTTCAGCAGAATTGAAATATTATTGAAAAAAGAATTGAAACATTAATTCGAGCCATGACTTCCCTGTTTAATATCTTTCTCCCTTTCTGGTGATTATATTGTTGATTGTCGAAAAACAATCTATAGTTTGCCAGAATCCATCTGAATACCTAATTCTAACTGTAATCAGAGTCAGGCAAGAGTAAATAAGCACTGCAGGCTACAACCCCCATCCAGAGCTGTTTATGCCGTATGAAAATAGTATATATTTTCACAATTAAAAAAGGAAGAAAGCGCATCTGCAATTTTTGCCTGGGGCTCTGGAATTGAAACTGCCAGTGACCTGTGATTTCCCCCAGCTCTCTAAAGAGCTTCTGAGATCTATTTTTTCTAACTGAAGCTTTGTCTGTAGTGCCTGAACTCTGGCTACAAAATTAGCTTGCTTAAAACAATGGAATTAAAGAGACAATAGGAAACAAGGTCCTGGTTTTGTGCACTGAGCACTAAACCCCAGCGCGGCCAGCGGTGGGGGTGGGGGGCGCGGATCTTAGCTGAGCCCCTCCTGAGGCCAGGAAGAGGGGACTTCTGTTCATTCCTTCCAATCCGGGAGTAGGACATTCTCATTTCTGTAGCAATTCTCTATTTAAGGCTTCTCTGCTCAACACCCCTCCTGGCAAAATCTCAGGCTGTCAATAGACTAAAGAGAACTGGGGAATTGAGACAATTAACTGAGTATCTCAGGCTCGCCTCTCCTCCCAAAATCTTTGCCTGAAAAATGTGGGTCATTTAAAATAATCTGCAAAATAAAAGATAGTGCAAGATCATCTCACTGACTTATTCTTTGCAGGAATTAAAAATATCATCATAGAACCCATTGCCTAAATTAGGAGCCTGGCAGTCTTGTTGGATTCCATCCCCCAACCAATTAGACCCCAACTGCATTGCTCAGACAGCCACAATGGCGAGCTGGTCTCCAGCTTCCTCTTCCTCTCCACAGTCTCTGCCTCGAGCCAGGTCCTCCTCACCTCCTGCCCCAGCTGCTGCACCAGCCCACTCTGCTGTCCCAGCCTCCTGTCTTTCTCCCTGGCCACACGTTGCCGGTGGGTTTCTCCAAATAAGTACCCAAACCTTGCTCTCTCTTCACTGCAGAATAAAGTCTAAACGCCCTAACCTGGCAGGTGAGCTCCATTGCAATCAGAAACGTATGTACCTTGCCTGTCCTTCTGGGCTCCTTCAGCAGTTGCCCCAAAGCCAGCCCTACCCCTTATGGGAAGCCCAGGTCTCCATGGGCTCTTTTCTCTACTCAGCTCAGCTGCTCTCTGTGTCAACCATAACTGCAGAGTTGTAGGAAGTGGGATGCAGATATGTTTCCACATACTGGCCCCATGGAAACAAATGCTACAGCATAATCCCTTAACACTTTGACGTAATGGTCTGGTGGCCCAGAGAGAAATATTTCATGGTCAAAGATGAGAAATGTTCACAAGGAACACGGTAGTACGTGATCCAGAAATCATAGTTCTGCTCTAGAGCAGAGAGTGTAAAAATTAAAATTTGTCTTGATAAGACAGAAATTAAAAACAAGGGTAAATAATGGATGTCAAATTGTGGAGAGACGTACTCCTAGACTGGCAGTCATACTTTCTGGACTTTTGTACTTTGTCTTGGTTCATGAATCTCCTGCCAGTCCTCATTGCTCTCGCGCTTCCTGCCCCTCTGAGCCTCCCCAGTGTCCACAGCTGACTGGTTCCACTGCCCCCCTTCTCTCTGGGACAGACGTGCCAGAACGGGATCCCATTCTGCTTCCCTCTGCTTCACAGGCAGTTCCTTGCTTGGGCAGCCCCAGCACTGTGTTCCATGAGTCTACATTCCAGCCACACTGTCATTTATGGGTCCCAAATTCATGTGCATTTCCCCAGCTCCAAGATTTTGCTTTTGTCATCTTTCCGCCACAAATGCCCATCGTCTGTCTGGTATACCCTGCACCCCTCTTTATCTTTCAGGCTTCTGCTTCTTAGATTTTCTCAATCCGCCCACCCACTGCCCTCAACAAAGAGGGCAGAATTGATTCCCATTGCACTTTTTAAAGGATGAGTAAAAATGATCCAGAAAGTGATGCTAATATCGGGAAAGCATAACATTAAATGATATGTGTATTGGAAATGTACCATACATGTTTGGGAATAATTTGTGTTTTTAATTGATACAAATAAGTTGAATTGAATTGATAACATTAAAATTAGACAAATACGTGTTGATTAGCAAAATATAGAAAACCAAGGAAAAACAAACAAAAAACTTGTTTCTACCTCTTCGCAAATGTCTTGCTCAGCATGCCACCTGCTGCTAAAGGAATATTAAAGAGAACGAGGCTTGTTTTGCCATTTTAAGGACCACAATGGAGGTGAGAGGATGGGGGTAGAGCTAGAGCGACTTCTGAGGAAGACAATTAACAGTGGCCACCCGGGGAGGATGTGGATGCACTGAGTCCTGAGAGGACGCTGGGGACCACCTGGGAACAGGGTATTGACACAGGTCAGTTTTCAGTCCTCATCAGGAGTGGCCGGTCAGCGCCCCTGACACAGCAGGCGTCCACACCTCCAAGGAATACTTCACTTGACCTCCAGGATGTCCCGTTATCCAGGCTCCCCTCTTCCCTCACTAGTTCCTCCTCATCTCTCTGACCTCTAAATGTAGGTGCACCCCAAGCCTGAGTCTCCTGGCATTTCTTTTCCATCTACACCATCTCCTGGCAGAACTGCATCCAGTTTCTTGGCTTTAAATGCCCTCTACATGCTGACGACTCCCAAGTTGACATTTCTAGCCTGAGAACCCCCATGTCTTCACTCGGATATCTAGCAGGGAACTCAAAGGAACAAGCTCCAAACCCAACATCTGATCTTCCTCCCCAAACCAGCTCCTTCTCTAGTTGTTGGCATCTTGGTAATTGGTAACCCCATCCTTCCCGTTGCTCAGACCAAAAATGCTGACATCATACTTACTCTTCTCTTTTCACCCCCTCATCCAGTCATCAGAAATTCTGAGACCTCCTGTCTGAAACATGCCTGCTTCCCACCACCTCCACCACTCTCACCATTAACAAACCAGCACCATCTCCTATCTATATTATTGAGATAGCTTCCTAACTGGTCTCCCTGCTTCCACCTCTCACTAATCCCCTCCCTGCCAAAGTCCTGTCTCAATAAATCAGAGGGATCTCTTAAAAATGCAATTCACATCACATCACTCCTCTACTCAATTCCCTGGTATCCCATCTCAGAGGCCCACAAAGCCCTACCTGGCCTCATCTCCCAGCTAGGTGGACTTCTTGTTGGCCCTCTAGTACAC
>PVIY010041741.1:0-21446 GCA_004026745.1 Myrmecophaga tridactyla | reverse complement strand
TGAAATAGACAAATTTATAGAAAAACACAAACTACAAAACTGCCTCAAGAAGAAATAGAAAATCTGAATTGATCTATAACATGTAAAGAAATTGGATCTTTAATTAAAAAAAAAAAAACTTGCAAACAAAGTAATGCCCAGGTAGAGATGGCTTCACTGGTGAATTAAACCAAATATTTAAAGAAAAATTAACACCAATCCTTCTCAGACTCTTCCACAAAATAAAAGAGGAGGAGACATTTTCTAACAGATTCTAGGAGGCCAATATTACGTGGATGCCAAAGCAAATAAAGACACCACAAGAAAAGAAAATTACAGACCAATATCCCTTGTGAATATAGATGCAAAAATCCTCAATTAAATATAAACAGATGAGAATTCAGCAACATGCTAAAAGGATTATAAACCATAATGAGTGGGATTTATCCCAGGAATGCAGGGGTGGTTTAGCACACAAAAATCAATCAATGATATACACCATATTCATAAAATGAAGGAAAAAAACACAAAAACACATGATCATCTCAATAAATACAGAAAAATGTTTGACAAAACTCAACAACCCTTCATGATAAAAACATTTAACAAACTAGGAATAGAAATGTGCCAGTTTGAAAGTGTCATGTACCCCAGAAAAGCCATGTTATTTAATCCTCATTCAGTACTGCTGGTGGAATAATTTTTATTGTTCAATGGAGATGTGACCCACCCAATTGTGGGTGGTAACTTTTGATTAGATGGTTTCTATGGAGATGTGTCTCCATCCATTCAAGGTTGGGTTGCTTGCTGGAGCCCTTTAAGAGGGAAACATTTTTGGAAAAATCTACAGAAACACCAGAACAAACAGAGCACACACAACCACAGACTTCTGGAGATGCAGAAGAAAAATGCCCCCAGGGAAGCCTTATGAAATGAGGAGAGAAAACTAATAGACATCTTCATGTGCCCTCCCAGCTGAGAGAGATAACCCAAACTTCATTGGCCCTTTCATTGGTGTCAGGTATCTTTCTCTGAATACCTTAGTTTGGACATTTTCACAGCCTTAGAATTGTAAACTTGCAACTTAATAGATTCCGTTTTTAAAAACCATTTCATTTATAGTATATTGCCTTCCAGCAGCTTACAAACTAAAACAAGTAGTAATGTCCCCAACCTGATCAAAGGCATCTATGAGAAGCCAACAGCAGATATCACCATCTATAATGGTGAAAGATGGCAAATTTTTTTAAGATCAGGATCTTACCACTCTGATATATTCTAGCCAGGACAATTAGGCAAGATAAAGAAATAAAAAGCACCCAGATTAGATATTAAGAAATAAAACTATCCCTATATGCAGATGACATGATCTTATATAGAGAAAATCCTAAAGCAGCCACAAAAATCTAAGTGCAAATAAATGATTCCATCAAAAGTTGCAAGATAAAAGATAAATATACAAAAAAAGTTATATTTCTATACACTTGCAATGAACAATCTGAGAATGAAATTTTAAAAAGGATTCCATTGATAACAACATCAGAAAGAATAAAATACTTAGGAACAAAGTTATCAAAAAAAGTACAAGGAACGGGCAAAAGGGGCTCAGTGGCAGAGTTCTCGCCTGCCATGCCGGAGACCCGGATTTGATTCTTGATGCCTGCCCATGTTTTAAAAAAGCACAAGACTTGTACACTGAAAACAATAAAACATCATTGAAAGAAGTTACAGATTATTTTTTAAAAATAAGTGGAATGACATTATGCTCATTGATTAGAAGGTTTAATATTGTTAAGTTAGAAATACTTCTTAAATTGATCTACAAATTCAATGCAATTTCTATCAAAATCCCCAGGTATCTTTCTCTGCAGAAATGGACAAATTGATCCTAAAATTCATATAGAATTGCAAAGGACTCCGAATAACCAAAACAATCCTGAGAAATAATATTAAAGTTGGAGTATTCCACGTCCTGATTTTAAAACTGACTACAAAGCTACAATAATCAAAGTAGCAATTTACTGGCATAAGGATAGACATATTGCTCAATGGAATAGAACTGAGAGTCCAGAAATAAACCCATGTATCTATGATCAATTGATTCTTGACATTGGACAAAGAATAATTTTCAACAAATAGTGATGGGATAACTGGATATACACATAAAACATGAATTTGAACCCCCTGACCTCACACCACATGCAAAAATAACTCAAAATAGGTGAAATATCTAAATGTAAGAGCTGAAATTATAAAACTCTTAGAAGGAAATATAGGTATACATCTTCATGACCTTAAACTAGGCAACAGTTTAATAAATATGACACCAAAAGCAAAAGCAGCAAAAGAGAACATAGATAACCTGCAGTTCATCAAAATGAAAAACTTCTGTTTGTTAAAGGATACTTATCAAGAAAGTAAAAAGGCAACCCACAGAATGAGACATAACATTTCCAAATCATGTATCTGATAATGTCTAGTATACAGAATATATAAAGAACTCTTATAACTCAGCAATGAAAAGACAAATAACTCCATTTGAAAACAGGCAAAGATTTTAATAGACCTTTCCCCAAAGAAGATATATAAATAGTCAATCAACACATGAAAAGATATTCAACATCATTAGTCATTATGGAGATGCAAATCAAAACCACACTGTGATACCACTTGATACAAGTAGGATGGCAATAATAATAATAATAGACAATAACAAATGTTGGTGAAGATGTGGAGAAATTAGGACCTTCCTACCTTGTAAAATGGAGCATTCACTGTGGAAGACGGTTTGGCATTTCCTGAAGAGTTAAACATAGAGTTGTCATATGACCCAACAATTCCACTTCTAGCTATATACCCAAGCAAATTGAAAGCACATGTTCATGCAAAACCTTGTATATGAATGTTTGTAGTAGCATTATTCATAATAGCCAAAAAGTGGAAACAGCCCAAATATCCATCATACTTGCTTCATTTTCCCATGGGTGTGGTGGAGAGCACTTGTCCTCTCTGATGAGGCTGTTGAAATTTACTGCTGCCTTCTGCCACCCTTTTCTGGTCTTTCAGTTTCTCTGGCCAAATTCCATGTTGTAGATTAAAGGTGGCTGCATATTCACCTCTGCTTCTCCCATTAAGAAGTGGAATTTAGATCTCTGGCTGGACTTACTGTCTAGTTTGACCAATATAATATGGTGGAAGTGGCATTCAAAAGCTATCAGGAATAAGTTTTACTCTTCTACCTGGTTTCCTTGGAACATTCTCTCTAGGATCCCTGAGTCCCTATGTAGGAAGTCCAACTAACCTAAGAGTACCATGCTGGAGAGGTCACAGTCCCAGCCAAGTCCCATCTTCCAGCCACCCCTGCCAATGTGTCAGACATGCGAGTGAAGGCTTCTTAGACTTTCCAGATCTGCCCATCCGTCAGTTGAATACCATTAAAAGAACTTTATTTACAGCATGAGGAACAGAAGAATCAGCCAGCCAGATTCCACAAAATCATAAAATATAATCAAATGATTAGAGTTACTTAAGATTTAGGGTAGTTTTTCACACATTAATACCAACCAGAATGGAATTTGTACCTGGAAGTGAAATGTTGCCCAAATAAAATATGTACATTGGTTTGAGGACTGTATGGCAGTTGGAAGTTGTATTGGCAGAAAACTAGGCAACATGGTAGCCTACAGAAATGTGGAAAATAGAAAGTATATCTAGTGAACTGTTGGATTTGATTAAAGAGATTTTCAGGCAGAATATTTACAGTCAATTTATTTTTTAGGGTGGTATAAGGATAGGGTGGGACAGGGCAGTGCTGTGGCTGGACTGGGCTTGGTTAGACTGGCCTAGACTAGGCTGGGCTAGGCTGGGCTGGCTGGGCTGAGCTAGATTAGATGGGCTGAGCTTGAGCTGGACTGGACTGAACTAGACTGGGCTTGGCTGGGTGGATTGGGCTGAGCTGGGCTGGGCTGGGCTGGGCTGGGCTGGGCTTTCAAGGCTGTCACAGCCTGAGCCCTGATGCTCATAGAAACAATAGTGACCATTTACTGAACATTTATTCAATGCCTAGCTCCACATTAGGAGATTTAACTGCATCATTCTCTCTCAGCAACCCTTTGAGATGGACATTATTATGTCCATTTTGCAATTGAGGAAATTGAGTTTCAGGGAGGTTACTTGGATTACCCAGGGTGACCCTGTACACAAACGGCTGAGTGGGATGCCCAGGGTTCTGACTCCTCTCTGCTTCCCTGCCTTGTCCACTCAGGGCCTGACACATGGGCAGCTGATGCCACTAACTTTGAGTTGATAGAGTGTCTGAAGTGAGGTCAATCAGGGCATCAGATCCCCTGACCTCAGCCCAGGGCTTTCCCATTGAAGTCTCCATAGGGGTCAGCAAGGCCTGAGGGCAACATAGAAGCCAGGGACTCTGGAAACTGGCAGAGCTTTGCCCCTGTGGAGAGAGAGGGAGCCCTGCTCAGGCATTCCTTGAGTTCACACCCATGGGGCTGGCCAGACCTGCCCCTAATCAGCAGCCTCAGTGCCTGCTCCTGGTGGTTCCTCATGCTCTCTGGCTCAGAACAAATGGGTAACTCATTAGCCCCATTAAGTACTCATTTTAACTGCATGGTTCTGGGGAGCAAGTGTGTGCTTGGAAGGCACAGGGGTTTATTATGTTTGCAGAAATAACACTTATGCAGACAAAAGAGGCCAGCAGCCCAGGGAGGGGTATGTAAAGGCACAGGGAGGGCAGGCAGCAGCCAGGACTGGCCCCCCTGGTCCCCAGCAAGCCTTTCTGTCTCTGAGCTTCTGCCCAGGACGTTGCCTCCACAGGATTCTCTCCTTGCCTCACCCTGCCTTCCCTGGCCTCTGCCCCACACGGCCCCTGAAGCCCCTACCCTGTAGGACCAGTCATGTCAGCCAGGGCCAAGGTCAAGGGCCTGCACATCCCCATAAGTAAGTCAACTGTGCTGCTTCAGGCTCAGCATTCAGCTTTGCCTTGGGCACCCCCTGGCCCCACTCTGGCCATGGTGGCCAGAACTCAGGCTTGGCCCCTGCCTATAAGACCCACACTGTGTGTGGAGTTGTCCTCTCACCTTTTACCTCCAAGGTCAGCAGCTCCAGCCTTGGCACATCTCTTCCTCTAAACACTATTGCCCAGTCCATCCAGTGCTGCCATTCTGTGGCATTCCTGGTATTCCACTCCTACTTGTCCATGTAGCCTCTGCCCGCTGCTCAGCTCCTGACCCAGCAGCCACAAAAGCCTTCCTAGTGGCCCCTTCCCAGCAAGACCCCAGAACTGAGAGAGGGACTAGGTGCCACATTGGCTTGTAGTGTAGTTCTCAAAACAGCCCTTCCAAAATTGGCAACTGAAGGAGCTCCCAATGGCAAAATCTGGAATAATTTGAGAAAGAAAATAAAGAAAGGCATATTGCAGTTTAACCCAAAGTATAAAATAAAGACCTATGAGTCAACACCAATAAAAAGAAATGAATGGCTAATTAGTGGATGATGAAGAATAGACCGAGTGCAGAAGAATTCCAAATATTTTGATACACTGCCCTCGTGGAGGCAGAGCATTGAGTGACCTTCTTCCAAAGAGTACAGCATGGAAAGAGTAACTATACAGTGGAGAAACTTGACAAACACCCTGTAGCCAGTGATCAAGGTCAATGTCAACAGCGATGTCAAGTGGCTAGCATGTACCCCGGGTATGATGTGATGAGCATGGCACTTTGCCTCTGTGATCTTCCTCCCTCAAACTCATAACTCCAGTATAGTCATGGAAAGAGTATCAGACAAATCTCAGTTGAGGGCCAATCTACAAAGTACCTGACCAGTGTGCCTCAAAACTCATCAAAAACAAGGGAAATCTGAGAAACTGTCACAGCCAAGAAAAGACCCTAAGGGGACATGACAACTAAATGTCATGCGGTATCCTGAATGGGAGCTTGGAACAGAAAATGGGCATTAAGGTAAAAATTAAGGAACACCAAATAAAGTATGGACATTAGATAATAGTAATGGATCAACATTGGTGACACGTGATCGATAATTGTGACACATGAGCCATACTAACATAAGATGTTAATCATAGGGGAAACTGAGTATGGGGTTTGGAGAAACTCTGTCCTATTTTCTCAATTTTTCTATAAATCTAAAACTATTCTAAAATCAAACATTTATTTGAAAACTGCATTAAAAACACTATACATACAGACATACATAAAAGCAACAAAGACAATTGGCTCCCAGATCCCCTGTGAACCGGCTCCTCTCCCTGCTCCACCACACACCACCCTTGCTGCTCAGCTCCATTGAAAGTATCCATTGAATACTCATATTCGATCTCTACCAACACCCTCGTTGCCAGTCAGTGGAGTTCTGCCCTCTTCTGACCTCTCAGTAGTGTTGACTCTGCACCTCCATCCTCTCTCTTACCCTGAGCTTCTGTGAGGACAGGGAGCACTCCTCTAACCCATGCTCCTGCACATCCACCCCAGCTTCTGCACCAGACCTGCCCCACAGGCTTCCCTGGGTTATGTCCAAGCCACTCTTCTCCCCACACTATCCTGGGGTGAGTGTCAGGTCCCACCAGGAAGCTGAAGTCCCAGGTGTGCCTCTCTAGAATAGTTGGCTTCATGAACCTCAGAGCCCCTGTCTCCTCCTTCTGGGGTGTTTCCATGTGAAGGTGAGATGTGCAGCTCATCAACTGTCCAAAAACCGATATGTGCATCTTCCCCTAAGCCTAATTTTCCTCCTCTGCTGTCCACCTTAGAGAGGTGTCCCCATCTGCCCCGGAGTCTGAGGCTGAGTCCTACATGTTGCCCTGGTCTCCTTAGTGCTGGCTTCAGGCACACTCCTCCATCCCCAGGTCACCACCATGGTCACAGCCACATCACCACTTGCCTGGACCATAGCACCAGCCAGTTCTCGCTCTGGCTTCCTGGCTCCAGCCTCCTTCATCCAATCCATTCTCTATACAGCAGCCAGAGCAATGATTGTAAACTGCCCATCTCATCCTCCACCCCATCGCCTGCAATATTAGTGGATCCTAAATGCCTCACCTTGGTACCATGGCCTTTCACTCTCTCCTTCCTCTCCATCCTCACCTCCTGCTTCTACCTTAATTTCCATCTACACTTCAGAAAAACTGGCTCACTTGGCCATGCTGTTCCCTCAGTCTGGAACACTCTCCCCTTTCTTGTTCCCCTAACTAACACCTGATGGTCCTTCAGGGGACTTCTCCTCCAGGAACCTCTCTCATCTGCTGTCTAGGCCAGCTGTCTCCTCTGGTGCCCACGACATCAAGAACTTTCCATGCTGGAGAACCTATCACATAGAGTGGATTTCATCTGCTCACGGTAGCTCCCCATCTTCCCTGGTTCCCTCCCATCCTGTGTGCACCACAAGGCAAAGATTGCATCCCACCTGTCCCTCCAGGGCCCACTGGAGGTGCCCAATAAATGCTGTGGTGCTGAAATAATCATTTACCAAGCACATACTATGTGCCAGACACAATGCCAAGCACTTTACCTGCATTTTCTCATATTTATCCTTCACAATAATGAATGATGGTGGGTGTTTCATTATCACCATCTAACAATGAGGAAACTGAGGCACAGCAGTCTTAATAAACTTGCTTAAAGGTCACACAGCTAATAGGTGATGGCACTCTAATGAGAACCAAAAGTCTGACTTCATCACTTCTCCTTTTAGCCACATTGCTGTTTCTTTTCCTATTCCTTTTCCCGCCTAACAATTTAGTGACCGATGCCAACACATATCATCCATAACGTTGTTTTTAATGGGCCCGTAGCATTCCTTCATATTGATGCAATATAATTTGCTTAACCAATCCTGTAATTAGTATATGTCCAATTGTCCAATTTTATTTTTTCAAATGGTTTACCAATGATGCCAGCACCATTTATTAAATAATTCATGCTTTTTCCTACTGATTTGAAATGATAAATTGTTGTATTTACATCAGTATGTTTCTAGACTTTGTATTTTCTTATGTTGGCTCATCCGTTTAATTTTGCCAAAACTTGCTACTTTGAATTGTTATACCTTTATAATGGATTCTCATTCATTCATTCACTCACTTATTCAACACATGTATTGAGTAGTTCTAGAGGCTAGGTGCCTTTCTAGAAACTGAGAATCAAAGTGGACAATGGAGCAGTGTCCAACACAACACCCTCATGGGACCTCAGGATTTGCATTTTGATATTTGACCTTAGCAGTGGCTCTCACCTGATCAATTAAGAATATCATATTATTCTTAGGTGCTCTTACCTATTTATAATTCCCAGTGAACTAATGTTGTCATGTAAGAAAATAAGTTCGGGATTTAATTGGAACTGAATTAAATGTATGGGTTAATCTTAATGGAACTGACAATTTTTTATATTCATTTTTCATGAACCCAGGAGGCTTCTTCATACAGTCAATTCTTATTTTTATGTTAAGTTCAGTCTCACACTTTCATTGCTAAGTTTGTTGCTAGATATTTTATATTTTTGCTGCTATTGTGAATGTCATCTTTTTCCCATCATATTTCTAGATGATTAATGCTGGTACATGGGAGAGGTATTGATTTTTGAATATTTCTTTGAAGTCAGCATCTTACTGAATTCCCTGATTAATTGTAATAGTTTCTAGTTGATCTTTTGAATTTCCTAGGCAAATAATTATATACTATGTGAAAAATAGTTTTTCTTTTTCTTTCTTCTAATTTTGCCATTTACTTGCTTTCCTCCCTCCCCTTTTCTTGCTATAATGACCAGTCAAGATTTCTAATGTGTGCTGGTAAACATTTAACAACTGGCTCTCCAGGGAAATAACCCTGATTTCTAGCATTTGTCAATTTCTGTGGTGTAAATATTCCCACCATGGTGTATTTGAAGCTGCTAATATGACGTCACTGAACACAGAGTTGGAAAGACGTGTATGCCATTTCCTCTCACAAGCCAGCATGAGCTGGCTCCGGCATATCACAGACTAGAACACTAGACCCAGTGGTTCATCTGATGTGTGTGTGTGTGTGTGTGTGTGTGCGTGCGTGTGTGTGTCAGTGACCGCAGCCAAGTGAGGAGCCACATGGAAAAGCCACCCCTTGTTAGAAGCCCCCCAATACGGCTGGGATTGGGCCCTGCTCTCATGCCCTGAGACTAGCTCCCTAGGACAGCACCACCCTGCACAGCTGGTGCAGGTGGATGCTGTACTCAAACCTCCTCCTGGGCAAGTTTTGCTAAGGATTTTGTGGGGAGGGGTGGAGGAGAAGACCTCAGGGTCCCAGTATTTCCACCACACAAGAGCTCAGAGACAAAGAATGTTTTCTTTTCTGTTATTATTGACATCCCCAAATGCTAATAATGCATGACGCAAGTAAAAGTTGGTGGTAGGGTTTAAAAAAAAGTTTAAATGAGCTAAGTTCTCTGAAGCTCCATTTACTAACCTGTAAAATGGGTATACTAATATTAGTGTCTTATTGGTTATTACTGGGCGTCAGCGATACCATCGGGGTAGAGGCTCCTGCACAGGGCCTGACACACCAAAAGAACTCTGTCCATGGCAGCGGGTTCATATCATTACTGTTGGCTGCCTACAGAAACCTAGAGAAAAGGGGTCATGAAAATAGACAGAGAAGCCAGAAAGTGCCTGGATCCAACGAAGCTGCGCCTCCTCTATTCCTGGGGGTGTGGGTGGGGGTAAAGAGTGTTTCCGTACCCCGGCTGCGTGGGAACCCGGTGCCCCTCTTCCCTCTGTCTCCAAGGCCTATATTAAGAACATCAAATGTCAGTGCAGACGCTTTAACTGCTGATGTGCGGGTGAAAGGCAGGTGGAGTGCAGGTGTGTTGGAGGAAAGAGAAAAGTCAGGAAGTAGAAAAAAGCAAGGAGGAGGCAGAGAGAGAACGCGCGGGGGAGAGAGAAAAGCAAGCTATCAATTAGGGCCTGCAGCCGGAGGAAGCAGGAAGCCAAGGCCTGGGAAGCCCCTATCAATGAGACGTCATGCACAGTTCAGGAAAGCTGTAGGATCTGCGGGCAGCTCTGACTCCCCAGGGGTCAGGGAGAGACTGTTTCAGTCTCCACTTTGAAACCCTGAAAGATTTTCCCTTGAAGAGCGGCTGAGTTGGTGGAAAAGAGCCTCCTGGAAAGCAGACTGTTTGCGGAGGCGGCTGTCAAAGGAAGGCCCTGTTGCTAAGGGAACCGCCTGGGAAGAGCCGCTGTGCTGAGTGGAAGTCTCCCCACCTCCCTGGCAGCCCGCAGGGTCTGGGAGGGGGCTCAGGGCTTCATTCATGTCTGCTTTGCTGTGTCTCCCCAGCCAGGCTTACGGCCTCCAAGGGCAGAGACCCTGCCTCCTCTGAGCCAGAACAGGGCCAGCTCAGGGCCAGCTCGTTAGCAGGACGCCGCCATGTTGGTCACTGTTGCAAAGACGGCCGGCCAGGAGGACGCGTGGATAAAGGATCCCTGCAGCAAAAGAACTTGGAAGAGGACAGCATACGCCTGCCTGCTGGGGAGTCCTCTGGTACCGAGGGAATCCCAGCATTCCAGACCAATATCCCCACAGAGGGAAATCTGTGATTCCACGTAAGGGTAAAAGTGACTCATGGAAGGTGTTCAATTAAATTTGGATCAGAACATCATTATGCTAATCTGCGAGTCGAAGCCATTAGAATAAGTGAAAAAAGATGTATTTCTGGTCCCCAGCCCTGGCTACCCATGGGAGTCATTTCAGGAGCTTTAAGACATACTGATGCCCGGGTCCCACCCCTGGAGAGCCTGACATAATTGGTTCTAGGCGAAGCCTGGACACCAGGCACTTTGTAACTCCCTCACCCACATGAGTCTCACGTGCAGCCAGGGTTGAGCAGCACTGAAATGGGGTCACTTTTTCTGAAGATCTTCTACTTACACTTTTGTTTCTGATTTTCAAACAGAGAAAAACAAACCACTTTTTCTTGCCTCGAGGAAATGCAACCTGTGGCGTTGCTCTCCCGTTTGGATTCGGGCAGGGAGCACCCTTTTCATTGGCTGGTTGGGAGGGGCAGCACAGACAGTGGGAGGAGCATCAGCCTTGGGGGTCAGGGTGACCCCGGGGCAAATTCCAAGTCTGCCCCTTCCTCCCTGGGTGGTCTTGGGTGAGTTACTCCCCTGCCCCAAGCTTTGGTGTCCCTGTCTGAAAAATGGGGACATAGTTTTCTGGGAGAATTACATGAGGAAATGCATGTGAAGTCCTGCACATGGAGTCTGGCTCAAAGGAAGGAAATAGTGCGACTATACTGTGACCTCTGAGGATGAGCCACATCCCTGCCTGACAGATGCCTGCTCTAAATTCCCTGCAGAGCACACTCTGTGCCCCTTGGCTAAAGCCACAAATACTCATTGGGGCCAGGACATGCTGGGTGCTGGAGCGCTGAGACAGAGCAGACCAGGCCCTGTCCCAAGGAGATTCTGGTCTTGGGGTGCAGGGGGAGAAGACAACTAAATCGGATGGAGGCTGATCAGGACCACAGTGGTCTCCAGACGGGTTCCAGGGCCCCCACCCAGGCCACAGCCCTGTGCTTCTGCTCCTGCCCATCTCCTCTCTGGACCCTGGCTCATCCCATCCTTCCTGGATAAAACCCTTTACACTCTGTGCTTTGTGCTCCTGGAAAGGTAGTGACAATAATAATGTCCACTGGCTGAGGAGCTGCCACCTGCCAGCCTCTGTGCTCAGCTCCAACATACATCCTCCCATTTGGGCTCACAGCCCTGTGATGAGGGAGCTCTCCTCCGCCCCATTTCATGGCTGAGGAGACTGAGGCTCAAAGAGTCTGGGTCACTTGCCCAAGGTCACACAGGTGTGCAGCCAGGATGTCCCCCTAATTCGAGAACCCGTGCTCGTGACATTGTCCCCATTGGTTCATCCTCTTCTGTAGGCCTCCCCAGCACCTAATCTCCAGAGCTAGTTACTCTCACTGGGTGAGCAGGGTTCAGGGCAGAAGCCTTGTGTGCGCTAGCTGAGAGCTCTTACCTGGAAAGGTCTTTATGCAAGCCTGAGCTCAGAAGCCCTCTCTGGGGAGGAAGCAGAGCTGGGGGGAAGGTGCTGTGTGAACTCCTGGGGGCTTGTTCCCTGTTTCTAGAAGCAGCTATGGTGACACTTAGAAGATTCAAAAGCCACGGGCCACTTCAGAAGCTGGGGACACCACAGGCAAGAGCTGGGCTTAGTGGCCAATCTGAGACCAAGGATGGTTCTGGGCAGGAGAAAAGGGAAAAGAGTGGCCGAAACACCTTGGTTTCCCCACCTGTGTAATGGAACTGATAACAACACCTGCCTGGACATAGGCCCTGGCTTAGAAATCGTGCCTGGGAAACATTCTCTGTTCCTGCTCACACCCTTCCAGGCACTGTGACCTCCAGTTTCAGCTGCTGCAGGCTCAGCCCAGACCTTCTCTCCAGGAACAAATTCCCACCTCAGCCAGACTGCCCAAACCTGGAAAACCCAAGTGATGGCATCACCCAATTTTCCTCTCCCAAATGCAGAGCCTGAGGTAGCGGTTCTCACCCCATTGTGTGGATTTGGAAGCTGAGACCCAGAGAGGTGAAGAGATTTTCCCAAGGGTATGGTAGGGTCAGAACCCAGGATTCCTGGTTGACTTTAAGCTCTAGGGGCCGCAGGTGACATCTATGATATAAGGCAGCTCACAGACTAAGAAATGTTGCCACTGAGAAAGTCCAGGGTTGGGGGCCTCTATGAGCTTCTGCCTGGCACAGACGACCCCAGGTTCTGGACAAAGGTTTTCAGCCAATGAGAGTTCATGCAGATGGAGAGAAGAGCAACCCTGGATCCAATCCCACCTCTACCACTTACTTTCTATGGGACACGTTACTAAATCTCTTCGAGCCCCAGTTTCTTCACCTATAAAATGGGAAATTGTGTCATCTTATAGGATTGTGGAAAGGATGCAGTGAGATATGCAAATAAACACTGGGCACAGGACTTGGCATAAAGTAGGTGTTCATTGAATGACACCATCATTAGTATTAAGGAGTCTAATGGGAGAGACTGACAAGTCTAAATATGGTAAAAGTGTGGAGCAGTAAGGGGAAGCACCAGGGTTGAGGATGCCAAACCCTGTATCTTAGCTATTACATACTCATCAACCAGATCTCCTCCTATCTGCCTCCCTAGGGCAAGCATGGAGTAGGTTTGGGGGAACATATGCAGAAAATCCAGAAGTCCAGTCCCTTGGATTTCTGTAGGTGGCTGTATCAGTTAGCTGTTGCTGTGTAACAAACAATCCCAAACTCAGTCACTTAAAACAATAAGTACATATCTTTGTTCATAATTCTCCCAGTCAGCTAGATGGTTCTTCTGGTCTCAACTGGGGTCACTCATGCATTTGGGGTCAGCTGAGGGTTGGCATGGCAGCTCTGCTCCTCTTAGCTGGGTTCTCTCACATGTTCAGAGATTGGCAGGCTGGTCTATGATGTCCTTGGCTGGTACAAACTGGGCTTTTCTGTGAGTGGTCTTTCATCCTCCAGCAGAAGTCGATGGAGAGGCTGTGCAGAATAACAAGAGAGAGAAATAGAGGGAGAGGATGAGGGAGAAAGGGGAAAGAGCAAGAACATGCAAAAGTGTGCAAGGAACCAGCACACAGTCTTCTCCACCACATTAGCAGGGTAGGCACTAGATACCCTCCACCCCACAGTGGGTACATGGAGAGGTGAAGAATTACAACCATTATTTGCATGTAGACTATCACAATGGTGATTAAAAACATGGGCTGGACTCAAAATCTGACTCCTTAACCACTTGCTGGGTGATCTGGGGCAAGTTACCTCACGTCTCTGAGTCTCGGTTTCTTCATCTAATGTAATCAAAGCAATTCATGCTCCCCAGGAGTTCTGTGATGATTTGAAATGCATTAGAAGTGCCTACTTAGCATGGTGCCTAGGACTTACTGGGGGCCAGCAGACATGGGTTCCCTTCTTTTATCCCTGGAGTCTGGGAGTTGGATCTAGCAGGGCCCTGGGATGGAGATCTGACTGCTTCCCTCTGTGCAGGAGAAGGCTGGGACCCAGTAGGGGGTCTCCCCAATCCCCACCCCCCCACCCGCCCTTCATCTTGCCCCCTCGGGAGCCCTCCCACTGAGGACTCGCAGCTTCCAGGGTCTTCAGGATAGTTAAGTAGCAAACTATGTGTTCATAATAAAATTTGCCCGCTTCTCACAGACATCCAATTTGCTTACCATCCAAAGAGAAGAATTGGATGCCTGCTTCCGAAATTGTTTTAATCTCTGCCACAGAATGCTTCTGGCAGGGTTTTTCAACTGGAAAATAGGAAATGAGTTAGAAACAATGGAGGAACGTGAATAATCTCTCTTAAGATGTTTGATCTTGAGATGAGATGAAGTTGAAATCGATTTCCCGGTTCACAGCCAGACAGCAGCAGGTGGAGGAAAAGGAGAGGGCAGAGGGTGGTAGGATGTCCAGACCAGACTGGGCCCCAGAACTGGCAAAAACAAGGACTCTTCCTCCTAGGGAACTCCCCCTTTTCCCCGCAGAGCTCTCATAAAGCTACATGTTGAGTGGGAGATAGCCCAGCCCCACTGGCCCAAAGTAGGCACGACCAAAGCTCTTTGGGTTCTCCATAAACCCATGTCTTCTGCTAATGGTTCACAGAACCAATCCAGTCCTCTATTTAACAAATATCTGCTTCACTTCTATGTGCCGTGGTCTGTCCTGGCACTGGGCATCCAGACTTGGATCAAGTGCAGCTCTTGTCTTTACGGCACTCCTGAGAGTTGACCAAGACCAGAATAGAGACTGAGGAGCTCATGTTCATGAGGGTCTACTATGTGCCGGCATGAGCCAAACCCTCTGCATTAATAATCCTACTTCATTTTTGCAGAACTGATGAGCTGGAGATTCCTGTCACGTCTTTTTGGAGGAGAAAATGGAAATTCGAGTACCTGGCTCATCCAAGAACAGGATCCAAATGTGACCATAGAGTGTGTGCCCTTTGCATTGGAGAAGACTCTGCCCGTGCAGGTTGCATGGACAGGGTGGGGTAGGAGGGTCCCAGAGGTGAAGCTCAGGGAGCCACGAGAAGCAGCCGGCACCCTGGGCAGGCAGATTCCGCACATCAGGGAGGACGTACTGCTCCCCAGCCCAGCTCAACGTGGAGAAACAGCTCTGGCCTTAGACCCAGGAAGGGCCACGTTCTGCAAAGCCAAGCCAGGCAGGCTGAGGGGTACCTAGATCCTTCTCATCACACACACACACTCGCACAGCACCCAAACGGATACACATAGACAGGCACACCCACACATTTTATAAATCCATATACACAACACATGCCACCGAGACAAATACGCTAGACACATCACGGGTGTGTATGGTCTAGAGACTGCACACTCTGGGGGTAGGGACCACATCTGTCTCACTACCCACTGTGTTCCCTGACAGTTCCTGGCCCTTAGCAGAGGGGATAAAGGATGCACTTAATGATGACGTTAAACTCAATTCCCACACGTCTGCACACGAACAGACACAAACTCACTTGATTTGTGTGCCGCAACTGATGCCCGTTGGAGAGGGGTGGTCAATTCTCTTTAGCCCCCAATAGGGCTGGGCCTGGGAGAGTGGGGGAGGAGGCTGCCGAGGTGGAACCTGGACAGGGCCTGGCCTTGGGGGCTCATGGCTCTGTCTCTGCAACTCCAGCCTGGCTGGGATGGGGGCCAGGCCCACCCAAAGGTTAGTCCAGTTTTCCTGCCCTCCAGGCTGCCCAGGGCAACCTCAACCTGCCCCCTACCGCCCCAGCCAGGGCCTGACCTCTTGGGGTCCCAGATTGGGGGTTTAATACATTATTGATTTCCCCAAGAATGGAAAGTGCTGCAGCCGTGGGTCCAGGTAGCTTATTTTGTGCGTCGATGACATTCAGGTACTAGTGAAAAATTATACCAATTATTAAATCAGCCATTATTACTTCAAAGTGCAATCAGTTGTCACAGCGGAGAGAGCTTGCATGGCGTGTTATTAGTCGGGCTGTGTGCACAGGGAAAGTGCTGAGAGGGGAGACTTTAACCAAAGGGCAAATGCATGAAATTTACTTAGAAATAGCGATTTATCACCCCTGGGTTTCCTACTGCTCAAATCCAGGCAGACACTTCGCTGGCAGGAGACAGCTCCGCGGCCGCCCCTGCCCCCTGCAGCTCCCGCCCTGCCAGGAAATGAAAAATTGAGAAGTCGTTGTAACAGCTTAAAGATGCATTATCCTTTTTGATGTGCAATTTGAGCTTCATATCCAAAGGCAGATGAAATCACCAGCACCCACGCCAGGTGGAGCAGGGAGAGAACCACCTTTCCTAGTGTGTGTGTTGGGGGGGGTGGGAGGCGTGTGGATCCACTGCCCAGCCTGGCCCCCGCCTGGCCCCGGCTGCCTCTCCAAATGGTGAGGGGCATGGCCAAGGGCCAGACTGGGGTCAAAGAGAGAGATCCCAGGCAGGAGTGGCAAGGAGAGAAAAAGGGGAAAAGAACATGTAAAGAAGGAAAGACTTAATAGTGATCAAGACACAAGAAGAGGACAAGGGAGAAAGAGACACGAGAGAGTGGAAGAAAAAGAAAGAAAGAAAGGTGGTGAAAAGAATCAGAGAAAGATGCGATGTCAAGAGAGAGGGAAAGACAGGCAGATGGAAACGATCGGCAAAAACCAAATGTGAGCAATGGCTGCTCAACTAGGGAAGGCGTGTGAGTGACTGAGCATGAGTGTGCGTGAGGGGAGTGAGTGTGTGTGTGCTGCGGATGCTGGCAGGAGGAGAGCCCTCGGTCTCCATCCATTCCAGTCGTGTGAAGGAGGAGGAAGTAGGTCATATTTATCAATAACCTTGTTGATTATTAAGATTGATTATGCACCCATCATCCATTAGCACCCAAGGCAGAGGAGCCCAGAACCGCCCCCCGCCCCGACTTGCTTATGGTACTGCGGCTGGCACGGCCGAGTGCCACGTTCACCACTGGGCAGCCCCAGCTCAAGGCTCACCCACAGCCGAGTGAAGCCCTGGCCTTAGCTGCCAGTGGAGGGCAGGGGCAAAAAGACGGGGCCAATTTCGTCTCCACCACCATGTCCATGGACCAAGTGACGGTGTCTCTCTGAGCCGTTTCCTTATCGGGCAGACGAGCTTACAAGGTCGTGAGGAGTGCCAAGATCCTATAGAGTGCCACACCTAGAAAAATGAGCCCAGCATGGCGCCCCAACAGCTTGAGCCAACTTGCAAGGACCTGGCTGCGGGTGGTCACAGCTCCTAGGGGCCCCTAGATGAACCTTTGTCCTCTTCACCAGGTGCCTGTGGTTGGAGACCCTGTCTGAGGATATTGGATGGCTCAGGGCAGGGCTGATGGTAGAGCGTAAGGGGAAGGCACATACAAATCCCAGCTTCACATATGCACCTAAAAAGATGGACAGGAATAGCTCAGAGGGAGACTGTGAATGGCAAAGAGGACTGAGGCTGGCCTCTGACAGATCTGGGTAAAACCCACTTCAGTGTAAACTCCCTGGGGCCAAGCATTTTTGTCCATCTGGCCCATCACTCAAGTATTTGTTGAGTGAATAGATCATTTCGGCACTCTCAAATTGTGTGACCTTGGGTAAGTTACTTTACCTCTCTGGTCCTTTGTTTTATCATTAATAAAAGTGTTCCTACCTCATGGGACATCATGAGGTCGCAGTGAGATGAGGTGTGTAAAGTCCTGTGGTAAGCTCTAAATAAATGGCAGTTGCTATTTTTATTATTATCATAAGAAATTTTTAAAGGAAAGGATACATGTTAAGGGTGGTTATCTGTAACTGAGGGGATTAAGGAAGATTTTTATTTCCTTTTTTAAAAAAATTCTTTTCTGTATTTGTCGAGTCTAATCTAACTGTAGAATCAGAAAAAAATTCAATTTTCTTTAAAATAATTCAGAAATCATACCATAAAGTTCTCGGGATAGGGCAGATTCTCCCAGAACCCTCCTTGCTGCTGCTGAGCCTGGGGGCACTGGCACCTCACCTCTCTAGTCTTGGGGTCAGCTTGCACCCCAGAACTCAAGGCTGCCCTTATATTTAGGTGTCCAGTGATACATATGGAGTCCCCAAATCCCTCACCCCATCTTCTCCAGTGGGTAAGAAAAGAGGTCTCTGCACTGTCATCTGAGGACCCCCAGGCACATGCACAGATTAGGGCACCATCATTTGTACTCATTTCCCACCAAGTGGTCTCATGAAGTCTCTGAACCCGAGTTTGAGGCCCTTTCTAGGTACCCTGACACCAACCTCATGTGAAATTCCATGGTCACCTTCATGCTGAACCCAGGAAACTGGAAGCTTATCGCAAAGACAGACAGACAGGCCTAGGCCAGGATCCAACTCCCTGGCTCTTCCAATCCCTTTGCTAAGTATTCACAAAACCTCAAAACAAACCCATGAGGCAGCATTCTTACCCCCATTTCAGAGATGAGAAAGCTGAGGAGCAGAAAGGGGATGTGATTTGCTCCTGGTGTGTCAGGGATGGAGGCAGGATTGCCCCAATCTGCCTGTCTCCAGGCCTGTGCCCTTTCCATGACACCATCTCACTAGTAATAGATGGCAGAGAGAACGCAGAACTAATCAACTCCTCTATTGATTCCAACTTCTCCATCGAGGAGATCGATCTTCCCATTAGAAAAGGGTGGGTGGACATTGTTAGAGGGAATTGGAGCCCAGCCGGGCAAGTGGGTGGGCAGTGCAGTGGATTCTGCTCTGTCTGAGCTCGGGTCATCTGGCCCAGCCTCTGCCTGGATCACAGCTAATGAGCACCAGACAGGGAAGGGTGGGCAAAGCCCCGGGACCAACAGGCTGTGTGGTGGCTCCCTCAGCTGGGAGGTGGTGGCTCCCCAAAGCTGGCCAGGTACAGAAGTGGGCTCTGAACACTAGTTTCCATTTCAGTACCGTCATGATGGGCCACAGCTCTCTGACCTTGGCCGTGTAGTTCATTTGTCAGTCCATCCATCCATTTGTCCATCTTTCCACCTCTTTAGTCATCTGACCTTTTATGACTTCTTCCATTGTGCCAAACACCATAAAAAATGCCAGAATTACCAAGGAGAGCTCAAGCTATCTTCAGTCCAGTGGAAAGGGCAGAATGCAGTTTATCATATTTCCCATTTTTATCAGAACCCCTAGATCTTTGTCCCACAAACATAGAACACCACAGATACCCACTTATGCTACCTTCATGAAAAATGTAGATGGAGGACTTCCAGATTCCACACTTATGGGACACCTACCATGTGCTCAGAATCTAGATCAGGGTTTACTGACATTATCTCATGCCCAATTCCATCTTGGTGTTCATTGAGCACCTGTTATGTGCCAAGTTATGTGCTAAGGATGGAGATATGACTGTGAGCAGGGCAGCCAGGGTTCCTGCCCTCACACAGCTCACCCTTCAGTTGACCTTCCTTCAACTTTGGCAGTGGGCTGGGGAGGGATGCCCACAGAAGGAGGAGTTGGCACCCCTGAGGACGGTCCAGTCTTGGAGGGGACAGGGTCCAGCCCCAGCAGGGGTACTTGCCCAACTGCAAGTAGGAAGCAGAGATGGGCAGGTCAGAGGCGGAAGCAGCACCCCGGAATGGAATGGGGAGGGGGCCAGTCACATCTACATTAATAGACGCAAGTCTCTCAATCATCCAGCAGCAAAAACTACTATTACTCATAATAATGAAGGACCAAAAGTGCCTTACTAGGAGGGAATGAAATTTCTTAGGGGCTTCCTGGCACCCCAACATGCCAGCCTCTGAATGGAGGACTCAAATCCTTTTTCCAGCCTGTCAGCAGCTGCCAAGGGAGTCCCAGAAACAAGAGCAGACAAAGGCTGGGTGGTGGGAAAGGGAAGGGGCAGTCTGGCTCCAAGGTGCAGGAGGATGGCCCCAGAAGGCCCCTGGGGCAGGGAGAGAAAGCTCCCAATTACAACCTCAATAAGAGCTTGGAAGGCTGCTCTGCGAAATGAGAACCAGAGAAGGCAATTGCCTCTGGCACATGGAAAACTCCAGATCTATAACTTCCTGGGACATAATTAGCTGCTAACTTCAAAGATGCATTGGGGTGTGTGTAATAGTCACTGGGGCAGCTCAAGAACTGAGGAAACTGGGAGAAAAATGGGGCCGTCTGACTTGGAAATGGAAGGAGACAAAAGGCTTTCAATTCAGGGCTTCCATCAACTCAGACCTGAGAAAAATAATAATGATTATGATAACTCCCTTTCATGGAGTACTTACTGTGTGCCAGGCACTTTGCTAAGTGCTTCACATTTGAGCTCATTTAATCTTCAGACATTTCCATGACACAGGTGTGATGATCAAAATTGAGGAGTAACTGTCCAGAAGCCACAGATACAGTCAAGATCTGAACACATGACAGTCTGACTTCAACGTCTAAACTCCTAACCACTGTCTTTACAGCCTAGTCACTACTTCAGAACCTCCATGTCCTCAAGTAACCCACCCCTTCCTGGGAGAGAGCAGACCTGGGGAATGGAGGTTTAAAAACACCCTCCTCCCTCTTTCCTTGGACACTGATCAGTCCACTCTGTTTAAGGGTGGCAGCCAGACAGAGCTGCTGAAAGCAGAGAGAAAGGATCAGACTTGGCATCCATCACTGGGGATGTATTAGCTAGGGTAAGTTATACCAGCTGCTATAATAAGCAAACCCCCAACCTCAGTTGCTTGATTCAATAGAGGTTTATTTCCCATTTACATAAGGAGATAAAGTCCAGTGGAATGGAGAAAGGCTCTGCTCAACCCAAATACCTTCCATCTTGGCTCTTCTGTCCCCTAGGGCCTCAGAATTCTCTGTTGAGTCCTCCTACATTTGGAGGCAGATGGAGGAAGAGCATAGAAAGCAGCATAGATCAGTCCTGGAAGTGGTATACCTTATGTCCAGTCACATTCGATTCGCCAGACTCAGTCACAAGTAAACAAATATGTTTACTTATAAAGGAGAATAGGAATATAAGAGGAAATGAAATGGGTTCACAAGGAGTGAAGCCTGACCTGTGCATCCATTCATTCATTTACAATTTAATGATTTCTGCTGTATTCTTCAGATAGAGGGTTAATTAAAGCAGACCATGACCTTGCCCCTATAGTGTTTAGAGCCTGGAGGAAAAGAAACGCACAAAATAATAGCAACAAATTCTATCCATTCTTGTTGAAATTGTAAAAAGTGATACTAGGGTTCCAGAGAGATGGCTGAATAGAGTAGCTTGAGATTAGCCCTGCTCCAAGGAAAAGTTAGAAATGAGACAAGAAGACGACTGAGGCGGCGGCGATTTGGGAGTGTGGCTGACCTGGGAGAGCCTTCTCCACCTCACTGGGCACCTGGTTGCAGAGGCCGAGGGACTGAGAGGCAGAAAGCTGGAGCCTGGTGAGGACACACGGAGGCGTGGAGCCTGCAAGAGTCA
>PVIY010041740.1:0-21451 GCA_004026745.1 Myrmecophaga tridactyla | reverse complement strand
ATGAGTCCTATGAATATCAACTTTCTTTAATAACTTAAACAATGATTTTACATAAAAATTGATTTTTCCAAAAATTTTAAACAGTATTAAAGAAAAGTTTACAAGTACATTTAAATTTTGAAACACTTATCAAGTATGTTTCATATTTGCATAAAATGTAAAAATTTTTAAAAATCTAAAAAGCTGATGTTAAACCAATTTTAACACCTTAGCTGTAGCTTTAAGATCATTTGTTCACAGTTTGATTTGAATAGGGATACTCACAGGCACCGCAGTTCCTATAAAAAGTTAAGTCTAGACATTTAACATTTTCTACTGTCCCCTGAGTTTTTTAAAGTAAGTTCCTACCAGGCTGTCATATGATTGGTCTGAGATGATGACTGCATTTTTTGTGTGTGTGGGCAGGCACCGGCAATCAAACCTGCATCTCTGGCATGAAGGTGAGAACTCTGCCACTGTGCCACATGGCTCACCTAAATATTACATTTTATAAAATAAAAATTTTTATTCTGGTTCTTACCTGGTAAGTAAATACGCCATGATTAGACGTATTAATAAATAAAGTATTTTCTACATTTCCTACTACTCTTGCAAGAAAAACAACATCAAATGATGTATTTCCTCCTGGAAGAATTTTCTGAAAAAGAAAAACAACAAACAAAATAAAGTCAAATTGATGGCCAAAAATTCAGATCATGTTGACCGATTAGAGAGCTAAATTCTCTAAAACAAACATCTTAAAATAACTTCCATATTTTTCTCTAAAGTTTCAAGTCAATTTTTCTCTAAAGTTTCAAGTTTTCAATTAGCCAAATAATTATGCAATGGAAAATAATGAAGAGATATCCTCATATTGGATGTCTACAGTTCATTATTTTTGTCAATTACCAGCTAAAACCCAGTACAACAGATACTTTCTTTGTTCAACAATACCTAGGCCGGAATGAAGTGACTAATTACAGGTTATTTCATCATCATGCAGTCAAACTGGAGCTGAGAGATTTTCAAATAGAGGGACCACGACACTACCAAGCAACAACTTATACGACTCCAAAGAACAAACAAGTCCAGGCCTCAAACCCTGCCACCCACTCACATGGGAAACACAAGGCACAAAATACCCAGCAACGTAAATGAGGAGAGAAGGCAGAGATGACTGCATGTGCAGGAACACATTCCTGTTACCAGGTGCAGGCTGAGGAGGTCGCTGCATTCAGCAAAATAAACTAGAATGTAAAAAGACAACCGGGAGCGCTCTAAAGTTCAAGTGACTGGACTTTGTCATAAAGTTCTGTCTTCAAAGACACCTTAAAATACATTTTAATATAAAAAGTTACCAATATTTTCAACCAACTTAATTTAACTGGCATTGTACAATACCCCACACAACAAGCAAGTGGAACTTTTCAAGCACACATGGACCTTTGATCAAGATAGATCATACTCTGGGCCATAAAATAAACCTTAGCAAATTAAGGAAAACTGAAATTATACAAAGTAGGCTCTCTACCTATAATAAAATTGAGCTGGAAATCAATGAAAAAAATTATCTTTTGGAAAATCCCCAAACAGCTGGATAGTAAATAACATACCTCTAAAAAATACATTGATTATGTTAAAATAAATTGAGTAGACTGAAATATTAGTGATCAATGAAAGGGAGTGGTAACGGGTATAGAAAAAAATAGGGGGAACAAAGGTTCAAATACATTGGTTAGATGGAAATACTAGTGGTCAATGAGCTCATTCTAAGAAATCATCATGGTGGTGAATGTACAACTATGTGATGAAATTGTGAGCCACTGATGGCACACCAAGTATGGAATGTTCGTATGTTAAGAATGTTTGTAAACACTTTTTAAAAAATACACTGAACAAAGATTAGTAGCAAGGGAAATTATACAATACTTCAAATAAATTAAAAATGAAAACACAACATAAAATTTGCAGAATGCAGCAAAGCATTATTTAGAGGGAGATGTACAGAAATAGAGTGTATTAGAAAAGAAATGTCTCAAATCAATAGCCTATGTTTCCACTTTAAGAAACCAGGAAAACAGTAAATTAAACCCAAAGCAAACAAAGGAAGAAAATAATAGACAAGAACAGAACTTAATGAAATAGACAGCAAACAAAATATAAAACCAAAAGCTAGAGGAGCTTCAAAAGGGTCCATAAAACTGTAAAACCCTAGTCAGAATGACCCAAAAAAGCAGAGAGAAGTAAAAATATCAGGAGTAAAATGTGGACATTAATATTTTTACACATTAAAAGGATGATAAAGGAATATCATAAACTATGCTCATAAATTCGATAATTAGAATAAATATGGACACATTCTTTTAAAGACTATCTGACAAGCCGCACCCAAAAAGAAACAGATAACCAGAGAAGTCTGATATCCACTAAAGAAACTAACTTTGCAGTTTAAAAACCTTTCCATAAAGAAAATTCCAGGCCCAAGATGGCTTCACCGGAGAATTCTACCAACCATTTAAAAAAAGAAATAATACTATCCCACACAAAGTTTCCAGCCTATGGAAGAGGCAAGAATATTTTGCATGAGGAAAGAACATTCCCCCCTCATTCTATGAGTGTAGCATTACTCTGATTCTACAACCAGACAAAGATTTGACAAGAAAAGAAAATTTCACGCCAATTATCCCTCATGAACATAGACATAAAAATTATCTACAAAATAGCGGCAAAATGAAATCTAGCCAATACCTGAAATGTATGTATGACCAAGTTCTGGTTCAACATTCAAAAATAAAACAGTATAATTCACTTATCAACACCTTTTCTGGAGAAGAAAAACCAAACGATCATTTCAACAGATACAGAAAAAAATCACTTGACAAAATCCAATATCCATTCATGATTAAAAATTTTAGTAAACAAGGAATAGAACAGATCTTCCTCAATACAATAAAGTACTTACTAAAAAACAAACCTACAATACCATCATATTTAATCGTGAAAAATTGAATGCTTTCCCCCAAAACTTATAATAAAACAAGGATGTCCTCTCTCTTGACAGCTATTCAATATTCTATTGGAAGTCCTAGCCAGTTCAACATGGCAAGAAAAACAAGAAGAAAGAGAAAAATTGTCTTTATTCATAGACAACATGGCTGATTACAATAAAAAGTTCACCAAAAATCTACAACCACCCTAGAAGCAATAAAAAAGTTGAGTAAAGGAGTAGGAGAAGGTCAATTTACAAAAATCAACAATACTTCCATTATTAGAAGAGGAACATCCAGAAATCTTTATTCTAAAAAGGTAAAATTTACAGTAACATCAAAAAATTAATGAGGTATATTATAAATCTAACAAAATATGTACATGCAATAAGCTGAAAACTACAAAATACTGTTGAAAGAAATCAAAGGAGATTTAAATAGAGATCTACTGCATCCATGGGTTGGAAGACTCAACATTGGTAAAATGTTAATTTGTTAATTCTCCTCAACTGATTTATAGACCAATGCAGTTCCAATCAAAATCTCACTCTAAGGAAAAATAACTAAATGTGATGTGGAATAGGATCCTCGAGTGGGGAAAAAATTTATACTGATAAAAAAGACTATGAAATTCATATAAGTTATTTAGTTAATAGTATACCTATTATACTATTATAGTTAATATTAATTCTAAGAATGTTGATTTCCTGGTTTTGATAATAGTACTACGATTACATTAGGAGAAAGTGGCTGAGGGATATATGGAGACTGTATTTTCCTTTCTGTTAGTTTAAAATTAATTCAAAATTAAAAGCTAAAAAAAAAACTTTCAGAAGAAATTTCTACCTGAGAAATTAACAAGCTAATTCTAAAATTAATATAGTAAGAAAAAGGAAGAAGAAGAGCCAAAACAATTTTGAAAAATAAAAATAAAATGGGAGGACTCACAATATCTGATTCCAAGAGCAAACAGCTACAGTAATCAAGACAGTGTGATATTGGTGAAAAGACAGACATATTAGATCAAAAGAATATAATGGTGAATCCAACAACAGAATTACGCATATTACATACAACTGACTTCTATAAAAATACAAAATAGTCTTTTCAACAAATAGTGCAGGAAAAATTGGATACTCATATGCAAAACAAATAATCCATACCTCACAGCATGAATAAAAATTAACTAAAAATGTACCACAACCCAAACATAATCTAAAATTATTAAACTTCAGGATAAAAATTGGAGAAAATGTTTGTGACCTTAGATTAGGCAAAGAGTTCTCCGGCTACAGCATAAAAGCATGGCAGTGCCAGGTGCTGGAAAGATGCTGCGCCCCTGAAACAAGCACTTCCGGTGGGAATGCAAATTGTACAAATCACTCTGGAAACTGTTCAACATTAAATGAGCATAAGACCGGCAACCCTACTCCTAAGTATTCATCAAATGACAATTTACATTCATAAAAAAAATCCGTAGGTGAATGTTTACAATGGCTTTGTTTATATAAGCACCCAAAACTGAAACACTCCAAATGGTGAATGGATAAACAAACTGATACCACCATACAATGAAATAGTACTCAGCAATAGAGTGGTACAAAGAATCAGCACACCTAATTCCATGGATGACGATAAAATGTATTATGCTAAATGAAAGAGGCCAGACTCAAAAAGTTACACACTGCATGGCTCCATTTATATAATGCTCTGACAGAGGCTCAATTTACAACCGCTCAGAATGGATGAGGGGGAAGGCAAGTACAAAGAGGCACGAGGGGATTTCTCTGGGCTGGTGGAACTGTTCTGTATCCTGACTGTAGGTTGATTACATGACTTAAGACTTTGTCAAAACTCGTAACTGTACATGTAGGTGAATTTTACTAAAATTATACTGTAACAAGTAAATAATACCTTATAGATTCACTCAAAACAGAATTTTAGTCTGGACGAGAGATCTTTTTAAAAAACAAAACAAAAGACAAGGGTCTCAGTTTGCATGTTCCCTTAGAATAAGGGTGAGTAATCCAACGTTTAGGTTTAAGTGATATTGCTTCTTAAATCTTAGTGGGCAAGTCTAAACCCCAATCTACTTTAAGACCACAGACTCTAAGGAAAGCAGGTAGTGTCCCTGGGCTCAGGCAGACCACCGACATCTTTCACTACTGCACATGCAACTGCACAGAGTCGTATCGCCAGCCAACTTTTTTTTCACTTTCATTACTCCTTTCACAGTTTAAGGATTCAAAATTCCGGCACCAAGGGACACAGAGAGGGACATTGAGACTATTTTAAAAGACAATGTTATTTTCGTTAAATCTAAGATGCCAGTGCTTATAATATAGATGCTTAATTTCTGTATCACACCAAGGATAAAAAGGAAAAAAGACTTTTAAAAATGCATCATCTAATAAGAGACCCCCAAATAAAACGAGGAGTAAGGACAGTGGAAAATAAACCCACTTGATACAAAGAACACTTGTATGGCTGACTTATTTTGGGTAGGAAAGAAGGCAATATCACTTTTACTCTTAGAATTTGAACACTAAGTGGATACTTGGATTTGCAGTCTGAATACAAATTAGTGGTCAATTAAATAACTTCAAGCAGGAAATTCAGCATTTAGTTGGTAGTACAGAGACTACTCTCTTTGGAAAAATAAACTTCAATCAAGGCTAACAGTGATTCTAAGCATCTTTGATTAAGTTTTGATCATAAGTTATGTCCCAATTTCAGCGATATAAAAATGTGGAAAAAAACTGTTTTAGAATTTTAAGTCTGGTATTCCTGTCTCAGAACAGTTCTAGTGCCACTGAAGACATTCATAGGGGCTGTATTTACTACAGGGAAATTTATCCAGAGACAAAAACTTTTCATTTAATATATTTATGGGAACTTAGTTTTCATAAAACAAACAAAAAACTCAAATAAAGCCCATCTAAATTTCAAAGAATAAGGGATATTAATTCTTAGTATAGCCTTCTGTTACTACCAGAACCCGACCTCTAGCCTTAAGGTAAGTTGCTGATAGATGGGAGACTGGGTTTCTAGTTCTACCACTATGAAACTGTAATTTTGTGTAAGTCATTGAACTTTTGGGGTCTCCATTTCTCCCAATTTCAGAATGAGCCAGTTATATTAGGTTATCTCAGGATCATAATTATCTAAGAAGCCATAAAGATATTCCATATCACCGATTAATCCTGAGAAATGAGGCCTGCTTCATAATACCACATCTATCCTTGAAAAAAGAGCCTAGAAATGAGAGTGTGAGTTCCCTTTAATAGTTCATAACACTTAACTGAGACCTGACTCGACTATTATTTCAATGCTTTCAAAAGATACGGAAGGAGGTAAGGAGCAATATTTCCCTTTTTAAAAAAAACAGGAAAAATCAATTTACAAGCTCAAGGACAAAACAGTGATGAAGTAGAATAGTGGATTCAGGATCAGGGATTTAATCTTCCTATGAGAATTTGAGTTTGCTTCAACATATCCTTTCGTTCCCTTTCTAAATTAAAATGCATTTAGTCATATCAAAAAATTAGAAAACAGCAGAAAGAAGAAAGAACTTACAAGGTAAGCTAATTTTAGTCTAATCGTATCTGCAGTTGGGTATCTCATCTTTGTACTATCCTGGGCCTCTTACTCCCTTGGTGATCTCCTTCAGATCCACGGTTTTACATTCCATATTTTCACTAATGACTCCTAAATCTCTGTCTCCAGGTCCAATTCTCTTCTGCATAGGCCAAACTCAAGTATCAACTGTCTACTTAGCACCTCCACTTGGATGCCTAAGAGACATGTCACACCTAACATAGAAATACTGACTTATGATCATGCACCCTCCAAATCCTGCTGCCCCTTCAGCCTTCCCACCTCAGCTGAAAGCAGCTCCAACCTTCCAGTTGCTCAGGACAAAAACTCTGTGGTGTAAACCTTGAACCCTCTCTTTCTCTCAGTCTAATACACTAGGAAACCTGTTGGTGGTACCTTCTAAATGAATCCCAAATCCAACCCCTTTCTTTATCTCTTCCATCTAACCATCCTGGTCAGAAGCATCATCTTTTTTTCCCTAGATTATTGATCATTAAGCAGGTCTACCTGCTTCTACTCTTACCACTTACTTGGAGTCCCAATAAAGACATGCTCAAGCCTTAACCTGCTTTCTTGAGTGTTAACCCATTTGTAAACAGGACCTTTGAAGATGTCAGTTAAGGTATTTACTCATTTGTGAATAGGGTCTTCAGGATCCTATCTAGGTGACCAAACTGAATCAGAATGGCCCTTAAAGAGGAAATCTGGACACAGTCAGAGAAGCCAGAAGATGTGGAAGCCAGAAGTTGATAAAGCCACAGGAGGAAAGAAGAAAAAAAGACTGCCATATGACAGGACTGCCATTCTCTGAAAGCAACCGACTCTGACAGAAAGCATGGCCACCTGGTCTTGGTGACAGCTTGATTCTGGACTCCAGGCCTTTAAAACCATGGACGACAAATGCTGGTTGTTTAAGCCTACTGTATTTAATTTGAGTGGTCTTTCTCACAGCACCCTTCTTCAACCTATTTTCGATAAAGTAGTAATCCTTTAAAACATAAGTAATCATTCTACTCTTCTGCTCAAAATCCACTAATAGCTTCCCATCTTGCTTAAGATGAAAGCAAAGTCCTCACCATGGTTTGAGAGGCCCCTCCTCTCACTCTTGCTCACTCTGATTCAGCCACATTGTCCTCCGGGCACACCAAGCAGGAGCTACACTGGAGCCTTGGCACTGGCTGTTTGCTCTGTCTGCAATACTCTACTTGCACACAGTCCACGCCCCCCATGTGGTCTATGCCCCCACGTGGTCCGCACCCTCCACGTGTTCCACACCCTTCATGTGGTCCATTCCTCAACTGTTGCAAGTCCTTGGTCCCAAGTCACCTTCTGAATGAAGCCTATCTGACCACCCACTTAAGACTGGACCACCACTCCTTCTACACTAACCCCCTTATTCTACTCTTCTCTTTCTTGGTTCCTATCATCGTATCATCTTCCAACATCTTATAAAATTTATTTGTTATGCTTGCCTCCCCTCTACTGGTGATATTACCCAAACCTCCCAGAGGTAAGGATCATAGTTCTTTGCCTTTCACTGATGAATACAAAGTGCCCAGCTCTGGGACAGCCTAATTCAGAAATACCAAATTGCCAACCTTTAGCCTTATTTTGTCTGATCCATACTGTCTTTCTTTCTGAAATGGAATTAATTTTCAGTGGGTAAAAATTGGAAGATATCATATAAAAATTTTTATTTCTGCTCTTCTTGGGAAACCAGAACTGACATGGGCTTACAGCCCCACATGGCAACCATTGGCTGGAGCTGAGTGGGAGCTCATCCCACTTGGCCTGCTTTCCTCATTTGACACTGTCCATCGGCCTTTGGAACAATCTGTGTTTGCATTATGGTCTAGTCTCTGTATGGTGACAGAAAAGTAAAAATAAGTAAAACCCTGAAAAGGGTGAGGCTTGGAGTACTCAGCAACAACTATACACTGCCTGAATTAACAAAGTGCGTTCACAAGTTACAAATAAAATATGTAATGGGAATTATTCTTCCCATCTTTAAATAACATCACTATTCCACCCTTTCACTCAAAATGTCTTAACACTGCTGTGCCTGAAAGCTGAGTGGCTTCACTTGTAAATAAGTTTCTCTCTATACACAGTTCAGGAGGCATGTTTAATTCATACGTGGCACTCCAGAGTGTAAGATGACAGGAAGCACTGGGCAGGCTTATGGGATGCTGAGGCCCTCGCCTCCGTCTGTCCCTACTGAGTGGCCGGGGGTAAACCTCTCTGGGGCTCAGTTCTTCACTTGCAGGGTGAGGGGGCTGGGCTAAATGAACCTTCAGGTCTCTCTCACCATTAGAATTTTATTAGTTGAGAACACTGGCAGATTTATAAAAAGTGTGGAAATATCTTCTAGGTAACAATATAAAAAAATCACTTGAATTATCCCTTTAAGAAATAATATTTTGAATAATTATAAAAGACATGAAAATACCTTTAGGTAACAACAAATAATAACTTGAGAGAAACTATACATATAATAAATATTTTAGAAAAGGGATGTTTTCTGTGAGTGCTATTAAAAATTAAATTTTTATTGCCAAAAGTAACACACTGACATAAATTTGTTTATAAAACACTCTCAAATTAAAATAAAAACTTAAACCAAAATTATATGTTTCTTTTATCTCCAGAAGTTGCTAGCTAACAACATATGATGAAGTAAGATTTCAGAAAAGAAAAATGTAAAAATCTAAATATTTCAAACAAATAATAACATAGCAACCAGCACCTCATACGCTTAAAAAAAGCTCCTTCTTAGTTAATTAGTCATATCTTTTCAAAGGAGCTACTAGGAACCCTGGGAAGATAAAATTAGGTTCTATTCATTTACTTCCCTCTCATATTGGCCATTTCATTAATGATTTTGGAAGCCCACATATTAAAGCTTAATGCATTCTTTCTAACTGAAAATTTACTTTAAAAGATCCAATTATTTTTATTGGAAAAATCTTGTTTCTTTTTTCTTTAAAATGATAAAAAGTTCACATACTATCAACAAAAGTGATTACAAATAAGAATTTAGAGGATGCCTGAGGTAGGCAGAATCCTAAAATGGCCCCTAAAATTTCCTGCTCTAATATTTGGGATTGTGAATACAACAAGATATTGCAAGAGTGATTATTACACTGCATGGAAAAAGAGATCCTGAAGATGTGATTAAGGTTACTAACCAGTTGACCGTGAGTTAATCAAAAGGGAGATTAATGTGGGTCTAATCTAATTACCTGAGCCCTTTAAAAGCAGAGTTTTCTCTAACTGGAGCCAGAGGAGGAATCAGAGGGACTTGGAGCCTGAGAGGCATTTAATGCACCTGCTCATGTGAAAATGGCGTGGGCCAATCAGAAGGAGTACGATGGCCTACAGGAGCTGAGGGACCTTGGCAGACAGCCACAAGGACATGGGGACCTCAGTCCTATAATGGCAAGGAAATGACTTCTGCCAACAGCTGGAATGAACTCGGAAATCGATTTTTTTGCCAGAGCCTCTGGACAAGGACTCAGCCTGGCCAATATCTTAATTTCAGCCTTGTGATGCCATAAGTGGAGAGCCCAGACACACACTGCTGTACTTGGGACCCACAGAACCAGGTGCTTAAAAAAATGGATGTTGTTTTAAGCCATTAAGTGTGGGGTGATTTGTTACTCAGCAATAACAGAGATACACTTTTCAAAGTCCTTAAGTTCTCACAGTTGCAAATATGATTCTTTAAGCTCTCTCATGTTGCAAAAAACACCGAGTCTCTTTAGAGCCAGAACTAATAATTCTTAGAAAGTGGGAGAAACTAAAATCCAGGAACAGATATAAACCTTTCAAATCAGATTCAGATTATAGCAACATAAAATCATTCATCAGTAAAAATCTAGACATCTCCATTTCAAACTCAACAGAAATCATTTTTAATGGAGAAACTTACCCTATTTTGAAAAAATGATGCATGAAAATGTGATGTCGTAGCAGATATTGATACTAAAGTAATAGTTTCTTCAGAACTAGGATTATGTAAGTAAACTTTTTCCATTTTTGGCATTCCAACTGGCCTGCAAAAAACAAACAAAAACAGTAATGAATACCTTAACAATAATTTCTAGTTTTTGAGCTATAACCTTAAATTTAGACATCAAAATTATTAGACAAATACATACATAAACATATAAAAGATATGTATTAAGTTGATTCACATTCAAAATTAGACATGAAAGGGCATTTGACTATTTAACAAATATGTACTGAGTGCCGACTGTGTGTCCCATGTTGGTCCAGGTTAAGAGGCCATCCAGAGGCCAGATGGTCTCCAGAGAGGAAAGGTCAGACCTTTCATTTCTTCTTGCAGTGCTGTGCTGTCTCCTCACTAACTCTGCATCATGTTCTCCACCTTCCAAGTTCCACTGATACACTCCACCGTTTAGCAGTAGAAACTCAGCGGCAAGGTTACATGAGGAGATGGGCCTTCCGAGCTGAGGTTGTATTATCCTCGTTTTACAGATGAGAATGCTGAGGCACAGAAGAGTTCATGAACTTGCCTGAAGTCAGACCCAGGCCTGTACTTGAACCTAGGCTCTCCCACTAGTCCATGCTCTCACCCATGAGACTAAGCTGCCCCGTCTCAAAGGAACAATAAAAAACACACTCAATGGTCCAATATCTGCAGATTCACTTTGATGTTTCCCTTGGAATCTACATTATAATTTACTTTAGAAAGTGAAGCTGCCTTATTATGTGGCATACTTAGGACTACTGTAGGTAATCTTACTCATACAAGCTTCCAAATTCCTACAGCATCAGCAAAGTTTACATATAAATTCTATTTTTCCTTAGTGCTCTCTAATCATTTAATTGGCTTCAGTCTTATTTTCCCAACAAGATTACGAGCTTGAGGGTAAAGTTTACATTACCTACTTACTGTGTATTCCCTATACGTCTAGGAGGGTACTAAGCACCAGGTAAGAGCATTCTCTCTCTCTCTCTCTCAACGGACATCAAGCATTAAAGTCCTCCCTAATCTGACTTTGCAAATCCAGACAACTAACCTTCCCCCGGACCCAGGCAGGGCCCATGTGCATGACCCCATGCTCAGGTCACGCTGCTGTGTGCCACGGTCCCCCCTGTCTTCCACGCCAACCCAGACTTTTGTTTTCTAATTTTAAACAACTTTACAAGGTTCTCGCCTTATTCAACCATTCTGGCCCACATTCTCTAAAATTTTACAAGTTACAATTCAAGCTCAAGATTTACTTCTCATCATATATAACACCCCCTATGTAGTGGGAAAAGTTGAGCCGGAACTGTGGTTCCAATTAGTCTCAACTGCCCACTAGGCTCGCGCTCTTCAGGAAGTTTCGCCCCAAGTTCCCCCTCAATTCAGGCAGCCGTCTCTGATGGTGACTTGGGAACAGTGACACCAGTTTAAGAAATGAATCAGGGGCTTTGGTTCCTTTAAAGATGGTGACTTAATCCATGCTACTTCCTTCCCTTGCTTTCCTCCTTTCAGGAGAAAATGCTGGAGAAATTATGGAAGTAAGACAGAGATAGTAGTGACTGTAAGGAATAATAATAATAACTAAATAAAACCAGTGAGAAATCTGTTGGGAACCAAGGCTTCCTGAAATTGGTGAGGGGGGTTAGGGGTGGGGCAAAGGGCAGACTGAGTCGACCAAGGGAGGTGAGAGTAGAGGAAGGCATCAAACTATTCTTCTCTACTCCTTCCTGAGTTTGCCTGCTGAAACCAGCAGCAGCAGAGCTTGCAGTTAAGGGTTGATTGGCTGCCCTCTAACCCCTCCTCTAACTCCACTCTCTGGTTCCCAAACCCTAGACTACAGGCTGACAATCTAGGGAGATACCTCTGTCCAGAGATGCTTGTCTAAGCTCTGTCATATAGAGTGGCAGCAAGCAAGCAGGGAACAATCAGCAGTTTACTTGGGGTGGGGTGGGGGGGTAGAATTGATAATCCCTTCTTCCAAAATTCAAGAGAAGGGGCAAAGACTAGGCCTGATCCTTTGCATTTCCTCAATATGCATCACAAGACAGAGTAGCTCACAAATTCACATACAAAAATAATACAAAGGCTGAAGTATTAGGAGTACAAGTAGCTAACACATAGATTCTATATTAGATTTTAATGCTGCCACCAATTACTTGCTAATTGTATCTGTGAGGATCATACTTCTCCTTGTCATTAACATTAGGCCTGGCCATATGATTCACTTTGGCCAATGAAATGGCAGCAGAAGTGACATGTATCCTTAAGTTTTAAGAGCCTTCTAATGCTCTCTTTATTCTGCCGAGAAAATAGCATTTCCCACATAGGAGTGCTCCCTCAAACAAAATTCCAGTGAGACATGTGTTGGTTGCTATCATAGCATAACCCAGTGATGGTTGAATGAAAATACACAATGAACGCTGGAAAAACTGAACAAAGAATTTAAAATAAGTATATTAAAATGTACTTGAAGGGATATGGCAAAATCATAGTAAGGTAAAGCATGAAAGCATAAGGAAAACGAGAAAATATTAAGTATACAAATATAATGCATAAAAGGAATAGGCAGAAAAATAAACATTGCAGATTAAAAATTAATGAATTGGAAGATCAGACTGACAACTTACTTTCGAATTCAGGTAGAAAGAATATATATTTAAAATAATTAGAAAAACAGAGTTATAGAAAATATAAAAGAAGTAATATATGTAGGACAGAAGTTGAAAATGATAATATTTGAACAATATGGACAAAACAAACCAGAACTTAAAGAAAGATGAAATCATTCTTTACTGAAAGAGTTTACAGAGTGCCAACAGGGGAGAAAAGGAAATCTCATACCTAACCACCTGCAGTTAAGTTGAAGCATTTGGAAGAGTTCCTTAGACACTGTGGTTACAAGGTATATTATCAGTAAATATTCTCTCCCACTCTCTGGCTGTCTTTTCACTTTCTAAGAGCATCATCTGCAGCCAAAATTTTTTTTAGTTTTAGTGTAGTCCTATTGATATATTTTACCTTTTATCACATGCACTTCTGGAGTCACAGCTAAGAACCCTTGGCATAACCCAAGAGAGTGAAGATTTACTCCAATGTTTTCTTCTAAAGGTTTATAATTTGGCTCTTACATTTAGGTCTACAATACATTTTGAGATAATTTTTGTGTATGAGGCAGGGAATCAACTTAATTTTTTTCCATGTGAATATCCTGTTGTCCTAGCTCTACATCTTGCAAATTCTAATCTTTCTCCATTTAATTGTCTTGGCACCCTTGTCAAAATCAATAGACAATAAATATGAGGGTCTACTTCTGGGATCTAAATTCTATTCCACTTTTCTACATATCTATCCTTATGACAGTATCACACTATGTTAACTACTATAGCTTTGTAGAAAGTTTTAATATCAAGACATGTGAGTCTTTCAACTTTGGTTTCCTTTAAAAAGATTGTTTTGGCTATTCTGGATCCCTCATATTTCTATATGAATTTTAAGATCAGCTTGTCAATTTATGCAAAAAAAGCCAGGTGGGATTTTGAATGGTGATTGCACTGAATCTATAGATCAATTTACTATTAGATGAAAGATTGTTGGGGAATAGGCTACTAACCCCACAGGCTATCTATTCATTACAATGAGGAGGGTGCAAGGGTGGTTCAGTGGTAGAATGCTTGTCTTCCATGTGGGAGAACTGGGTTTGATTACTGGATTATGCTCATCCCCCACCCCACCCCAAAAACAGCTAACTGCAAAAAAGAAAATGTACCTTGACAATTTACAGAATTAGACAGATACTACATTAGCCAAATGATCAAACTTAGCAATAATAATAAGAAGAAACAGGAACATGACATGCCTCCCTGATAAGATCTGATGGGAAATAAACAATATTATATATGTAATATTTGTGACAAAGACATTTGGCTTGAATTTAATTGTGAGGAAATAATCAGGCAAATACCATTTGTGGACTATTCTGTAAGTCACTGACCTGGACTAAAAAAAATAACTATTTATTGAAAAACTTAAGCATAGGGCACCATTCTAGATGAAAGGAGATTGAAGAGGCTCACCAACAAAATACATGGAGGCATGCTTGATTTGACCCCGAGAGGCGGTAAACTGTGATGGGCATGTTTTGTCATTTCGAGAAATCTGAATATAGATTACAAAGTAGATGATGTTACTGCATGAACATTTGGGTATGACAATGGAATTATGGTTATGCAGAAGAAGTTCCTTTGGGTTTGCTTATGGAAGTATTTACGGGTAAGTATCATGATATCTGCAATTTTCTTACAGAAAAAAAATTGTGTATAAAAAGGGGAAGAGCAAGGGAAAGCAAATGTGGTAAAAGATGGACTATCACTGGATCTTGATAAAGGGTATGTAGGTGAACACTGTATCATTCTTCCAATATTTCTGTACTTTGAAATTTCTCAAAAATTCCAGAAAGCATTAAGGCTTTCTATTCAACAAGGTATACAAAGTAAACAGGCAGGGAAAAGATATCTGCAACGTCTAAACATGTTTTTAGACTATAAGATTATGTCTAAATCATAAAAGGATTTTCTAATGAATTAACCAGAGGAAAAACCTCAAAAGAAAAATGGTCGAATGATAAGAACAGGCAATTTATAGAAGAGGAACTCTAAAAGGCCAATAAACATAAAGAGATGGACATTCAAACTTATAGTAATCCGAGAAATGCAAATTAACAAGAAGACATCACAATATTTCCATTTAGCAAAACTGGAAAGTCAGCTAGTGTGGAATGTTGGTGTGAACGTAAGGGGTGTGTGACACAGCGGTGCACAGAACAACCAGGCACTTCCTAGACACACATGTATGCCCACAGTCTATAACTGAGTCTATTCTCCAAGGAAATCGTCACAATAGTTTCTAAGAGAACATGTATGAGGATTTCACTGCAGGGCTATCTGTGGTGGCAGGGAGGTGTAGACAATATATGTATCCACTAAATGGGGAGTTAGTGAGTAAAATAGTGGCTATTATGCAGCAGTTATAAATAAAAGATAGACATTTAACAAGGGTGGCCCTTTAAACAAGAAACAGAATAATCTTTAGCACAATATCATTTATTATATTAAAATGTAACATAAAAATACATAAGAATACCTAGTATCAATATAAAGACAAGGCAAATACAGTAGAATGCTAATATTTAGTAAAGGCATATAGGAATACACGGTATAAAGGAATACAAGAACACTAATATTCTTCCAACTTTTTCATAGGTTTGAAGTTTTTTAAAATAAAAAAAACAGAAAATAAAGTTCAAAAACAGGCAAAATAACTCGCACTATTTAGAGGTGCATAAATAGGTTGTAAAACTGTAAACAAGGACTAGTTACAAAAATTCAGGATAGTGGTTAATTCTCTAGAGAATGAGGAGACATTCCTCAGGGAGAGGCACATGGGTTCAGGTTCTAGCACGTGTTCTATTTCTTGAACTGAGTGATAGACGCAAAGCTGCATACATAAGTCTTACGCATTCTTCTACGTGTATATATTTAACACACAAAGAAAAAAGGTAAAGCAATGCTATGATAAAGTATAGTAACAAAAATATTCTGAAAAGTAACACTACTCTCTCTTATTAAGCATCATTATACAAAAAAAGACTAAATCATTCATCACTTTTTCTTTGTCTTTAGAGTGACCAGATATCAGTAAAGATGACTCTGCCATGTGAGTTGCTCACTTGAGGTCTACACATTTAAAGGTATTTGCTAAGATCTTGCATTTGAGGCCAATGTTATCACAATGCTCTTATTTCTACAGCTGATTCTTATATAGCCATCAATGCTGAATCCTGTTCAGTTGGATTTAGAGCTCCATGCACTGTGATATTATTTTTCAATAATTAAATTTGACACTCTAACAAATGTTATCTAGAAATAAATTACAAGAGAACTCAAAGTGGAAGTGCTATAATTACATAAACATTATGATGAATTCAAAGCTCATTTTATTGTCCAAGTAGAAATTTTGGTCTGTTTCCCTATAGGTTTTTCTTATTTCATAGACTTTTAAAAATAAAACCCTCAAAGTCAAAAGTTGGTCAGAAATGCATGTACTACCTACTTTTTAATATAGTCACAATGTGCTCCTTGATTTTCATATTCTGTATCATCTAAGTTAACATCAAAATCTAATTCATTCAGGTGGGCCACGGTGGCTCAGCAGGCAGAGTTCTCACCTGCCATGCTGGAAACCCAGTTTCGATTCCCGGTGTTTGCCCATGTAAAAAAAAAAAAAAAAGAAAGAAAGAAAAATCTAATTCAGCACCACTTTTTAATTTCTTCTGCAAGATCACCTACAGATGTAGCTTAGATTATGTTCAACATTTACTGTCTTTTTTGAAACAAAATAACATCTTCTTTCCAAAAGAGTCAAGTTCACATACATGAGGTCTACAAATCATACAACTAAGAACTCGTCACCATCCTTTGTAAACATGTAACACAGTTTTCAGGTTTGATAATAGTTCACATGACTTTATTTTACACATTACTGAATTTCTTTATAATGGTGACATGTGCCATCTTGAAGTTTTGAAGTTAAATGCATCCTGGTACCTATGAGCCTGAACCAAGTCACATTACCTTTCTGGAAATTCATCACTTAAGGTGCTACAACCTCTTACCAGAAGAAGGAAAGAGCTGGAGAAGATGAACTCCCTTAAACTTTTTAAGCTGAAAGCAGATGGTCCTGCTGCATTAGCAGTCACTAGAAAGGCTGGGCCCACAGCCGGGTGAAAAAAAAAAAAACTAACAACAGAACAACCCGGCCCCAAAACAACATCAGGAGAACAAATAAAAAGGCACAGCCCAGGCTTGGGTTCTGAGGAAGGAGCAGAGGAGCACCGAGAGTTAACATGCAAGAGCCATCTGGGGTTAGGGGGCAGGACGCTGGGTGATATTGGAAGCGCCCTAAAGCAAGGCACACCCAGGCTGCTGGATTTTTTCTCCTGCCTCTGGTGGACACTTTTTCAAGGACCAACAGGCTTACAGAACCCATGAATTCATGCCACAGGGCCATGACAAAACTAGGGAGGTGGACTGCAGCTGCAGCTTCACACTATGGCCATGGGATTGCAGGGAGGAGTTGTAGAAAGACTACAGAAAACAGAATTCTTCCTCTTCTAAGTTCACGTAGATAAGATATGTAAGTACTTATTCCTTATATCATAAAAGTTCATGGATTTTATGGTTGCTGTGATGAATATGCTATTTTATAAGTCAAATACACTTCAGGCTAACTGGCAACCAGCCATTCTTCTCCCTATGAATTAGTTCTTAAAGTTATTCCTTCTACAACTTCAGGGCATAAGACAGATGGGTAATTTGGAGGACCTGCAAGAAGACAGGACTGAAGATTGCCTGCTACAGGAGACGATTTTGGTGTAAGCAGACCATCACAGAGGTTCCAGGAGCCTAGAAACAGGGAGTGGATCAGAATGATTGGTTTGCAGTGCTTCCGAGGCTGGCCTTGCCCTTCTTTCTAGGGATCAAAGAAAAGGCCCAGGGCCACACCCTAAAGAAAAGCACCTTTGCTCAGAGAGGAAGGTCATCTACTTATGCTGTTCAAAGAAATCGGGAGTAATAAGACAGAGAGAAGGCCTCAGGAAAGGTCTCAGCAGGCTCTTCTAGTCCTACCTGTTGTAAAAGAGCCTGCTATCCCTAGTTTAGGGCAGTCTCACCAGACAGGAAGTAGAAGGAGCCAGGCCTTGGATGGCCTGTTTACAGACCTAACAGAAACAACACCTCTTGCCCCAGCCCCTTCTCCCTCCCCTAGATGAGGTGCGCAAGATTCATACAAAATGGGAAATCAAAGATAGCTGTCACTCTACCAGTGGAACAACCAGGGAAAGTTATGGTCAAGAATTAGTACATGCTTATTTATAAAAAAGCAGTGTATTAGTTTCTGATGCTATATAAGGATTATTACAACTTAGCAGCTTCAAGGGACACTCCACTTATTATCTTAACAGTATCCAGACATAGAATGGCTGAGTTCTCTGCTCAGGATCTCACAAGGTCAGAATCAAGGTGTCAGCTGGCTGTATTTTCATCTGAAGAGCAAAGTTCCCTTCTAAGTTTGTTCAAGTTGTTTGCAGAAATTAGGTCTTTCTAGCTGTAAGCTTGACTCAAAAGGAAACAGAAGATCTCAAAAATGAAAGTACTATAAAAAAGATTGGCTCAGCAATCAGAAATCTCACAAAAAAGAAAAGAACAGGACCAGATTATTTCACTGGGTAATTCTACCAAGCATTTCAAGAAGACTTAACTCCAATTCTGTTCAAACTCTTAGAAAAAATTGAAGGGGAGGGAACACTCCCAAACTCATTCTACAAGGCCAACATCACCCTCATACCAAAGCCAGGTAAAAATACTACAAGAAAAGAAAACCAGAGATCAGTATCTCTTGTGAACATAGAGGTAAAGTCCTCAGCAAAATATCAGCAAACCGAATCCAACAACATATTAAAAGAACTATGCATCATAATCAAGTAAGAGTTATCTTTGGTATACAAGGCTGGGTCCTCATAAGAAAATCAATTAATGTAATACATCACATTAACAGAGTGAAGGAAATAAAAACTACGCGATCATCTCAATAGATACAGAAAAGGCATCTAACGAAATACAACACCCTTTCTTGAAAAAAACACTTAGAATACAAGGAATAGAGGGTGTGCCAGTTTGAATTTGTTGTGTACTCCAGAAAAGCTAAGTTCTTTAATTCTCATTCAATATTCTTGGGTGGGAACCTTTTGATTGTTTCCATGGAGTTATGACCCACCCAACTGTGGGTGGTAACTTTTGATTAGATGGCTTCCATTGACATGTGTCTCTACCCATTCAAGGTGGTGTTGTTTACTGGAGCCCTTTAAGAGGGAATGATTTTGGAAAAAGCTAAAGAACCCATGCAGCCAGAAACCTTTGGAGATGAAGAAGGAAAACACCCCAGGGTACCTTCATGAAACACGAAGCCTGGAGAGAAAACTAGAAGATGTCAGCATGTTTACTACATGTCTTTCCAGTTGAGAGAGGAACCCTGAACATCACTGGCTTTCTTGAATCAAGGTATGTTTCCCTGGGTGCCTTAGATTAGACATTTCTATAGCCTTGCTTTAATTAGGACATTTGATGGCCTTAGAACACGTAAACCTACAACTTAATAAATTCCCCTTTCTAAAAGCAGTTCCATTTCTGGTATATCACATTCCATCAGCTTGCAAACTAGAACAAATTTTGGTACTGGAGAACTGGAGTGTTGCTGTGGCTTGTAAATACCAAGCATGCTGGAATGGCTTTTTAAATGCATAAGGGGAAGACTGTAAAAGTTGCAAAGAGCTTGATAGAGAAGGCCTAGAATGCTTTGAAGAGACTGATGGTAGAAATGCAGACTCTAAAGATATCTTTGACGAGGCTCTAGACAGAAACGAGGTGTGTGTTATTGCAAACTGGAAGGAAGGCGATCCTTGTTTTAAAACAGCATATGATCTGGCCAAATTGACTAGTGGCTTTATCTGGAAGGCAAATTTTAAAAGCCATGAACTTGGATATTTAGCAGAAGAGATTTCCAAATTAAATGTGGAAAGTGCAGCCTGTTTCCCCCCTGTAGCTTATCGTGAAATGTGACAGGAAAGAGACAAGTTGAGAACTGAACTCTTGGGTACAAAGAAACCAGAAATTAATTATCTGAAAAATTCTGAGCTTCCAGAAGGGGAGACCCCAGAGAATAGTGCCCCACTGAGGATTTAACAAAATTTGGAGCCAGTCAGCCATTTCAGAAAAAGCCAGGATTGGAGGTGGAGTTATCCAGGAAGGACTTATGGAAACTCCTGCTGTCTGATGGACTTGATCCAAGTATACTGCATAGAAAGTCAACAAGAGTGTTGTGGGATCTATATAAACAGGACTGCTGCTAGTCTGGACTAAAAGTCTCAGAAATGGACAAAGTGAAGGTAAAATGTCTTCAGAGGCAAAACCATGGAGGCTAAGGTCTGAAGTCAAGATATTTCAGCCAGGAGAGTGGACCCACTCAAGCTCTTGGAAAGGGTGCGTTTCCCCCAAAAGCAGAAGGTGGGCCTTCCACCTCCTTGCAGTGGAAGAGTGGTGCCGCCTCAGGCCTTGGAGAGGGTGCAGCACATTCCTCCGGGTTTGGGGAGAGCCTGGCTGCCACCACATGGAGGGGCTAAGTGTGTGCCCCAGAGATGACAGTGAGCCCAGGTGTGGCCCTGATGCTTGGAGAGGGTGGAGCTGAGAAAAGGTGGTCTCCCCAGTGTCCCCCAAGACAGCATTAGGAGAGAGGCAGGCCACTGCATAGGCCCTTGGAAAGTGTGGGACTGCTGCTTTCTAAAGCCCAGAAGATAAATGACTCTCAGACTTTGAAATCAAATGGAGTTTACCCTGAAGGTTTTTGGAATTGCTTGGGTCCCATGACTCCTGTGTTCCTTCCGATTTCTCCCTATGGAAATGGAATATGACTGTCCCTCCATTGTATGTTGGCAACAGATAACTTGTTCTGAGTTTTACAAGTCCAGAGCCAGAGGAGAATTTTGCTTTAAGACAGACCATGCCTCTTCTGATGAGATTTTGTACTATTTCTGACTCTGTACTGTATTTGTATTGTTACTGAAATGGTTTAAGACTTTCTAATATAGTTATGGAATGAATGTATTTTGGATTTGGAAAGAAAATGTCTTTTGGGGGTCCAAAGGGTGGAATGTGCTGGTTTGAATCTGTTGTGAATCCTAGAAAAGTCAAGTTCTTTATTCCTGATTCAATATTGCTGGGTGGGAGCTTTTTGATTGTTTCCACGGAGTTATGACCAACCCAATTGTGAGTGGTAACTTTTGACT
>PVIY010041739.1:0-21449 GCA_004026745.1 Myrmecophaga tridactyla | reverse complement strand
GTGCAGTGCTCAAAATTCTGCCCACCAGGAGTAGATCCCCTCATGACTGTCCTTCAGGGACAACCCAGAAAGTGTAGCAGTCTATTTTTGGGTGGTACCTGCATATCATGCAGAATCATCTGTAATCCAGGCCCAAATTTTCTCTTCCTCACTTAATTCACTGCAAGGAACTCTGCAAGAGGCCACAGCTCTGGTCTGGGAAAGAGAAGGCAATGTAGCAGGAGTGCAGACCATGGGCATTTGAGCCACTTCCTCATGTAACTTATTTGTGCCTTCAAGACCTGCTCTAGCCCTATCTCGTATATACCATTTCCATTTTATGATGGAGTGCTGCTGCACACACCCAACTAGATGGCTTGGAGGGTCAGACCACACCCAGCTTATGATAGGCAACTCAAGTCTCATGGTAACTTGGTGGCCCATGATTAAGCATTCAGTCTCTACTAAGGCCCAGTAGTAGATCCAAAGCTGTTTCTAGAAAGGACAGTAATTATCTGCTGCAGATTGTAAGGCTTTGCTTCAAAATCCTAAGGATCTGTGCTGTGATTCCTCTATAGGGTCCTGTCAAAAGCTCCAGAGAACATCCCTATTTGCCACTGACACTTTTAGCAACATTGAGTTTGCTGGATCATATGGTCCAAGTGGCAGAGCAGCTTGTACAGCAGCCTGGACCTATTGTAGAGCCTCCTCTTGTTCAGGTCCCCACTCAAAGTTAGCTGCTTTTCTAGTCACTCCATAAATGGCCCAGAGTAGCACACCCAAATGAGGAATATGTTGTCACCAAAATCTAAAGAGACCAACTAGGTGTTGTGTCTCTTTTTCCGTCATAGGAAGGGCCAGATGCAGCAGCCTATTCTTTACTTTAGAAGGGATACCTTGACAAGCCCCATATCATTGGATACCTAGAAATTTCACTGAGGTGGAAAACTGCTCTATTTTTGTGAGATTTATCTCCCATCCTCTGACAAGCAAATGCTTTACCCTTTTCCTACTTCATGCTCACTAGGTCCAATCAACATGAGATCATCAATAGAATGGACCAAACCAGTATGATGTCTTGTGGGAGGGAGAAATGATCAAGGACCCACTGTGAGATGGACCTGAGCTAAAACTCCATGAATCACCTGACCTCTATAAGCCCCACATTGACTGGTGGACCAGAGTGATGTTTTGGGTCCCCTGAAATTAATGTCACTTATGAACCAGTGTCTAATAACCCCCCAAATAGCTGAACATTTTCTTTTCTCCAGTGCACAATTACCCTGGTAAAAGGCTGTCAATCTTTTGGGGAAGGCTTGGAGGAAGATTAACAGCATAAATTTTTGGCAGTGTAACAGGGCCCTCCCCCCAAGGGACCTCGCTTCCCCCTCATTCAAGGAGCTCTGGTCTGTAAACTGTCTCAAGTCTGGAAATTGATTAAGGGGCTGTGACTCTCTGTTTTCGTAATTCAAGTTATACTTCTGTTCTCTTGACCTAGAACTCTTGTTTATACAGCTCAAACAAGAATTTAGTAGACCGTCCATCCATTATACTTCTTGGTACCCCATGTAACTAGCCAATGCTACAAGTCTCTGTGAATCAGATTATTTTAACTCCTGCTTTGAGTCTGCTGACCACTATGATAGTCTTGTCCACCTCATCTTTGATTAAGTGCTGCCACCTGGCTTCTGCCAACTCGGGATCTGATCATCTCCATTGGATTTAAGGATTCCCGCTCAGTAACAGCAGTTCCCACAATGTTATCTGACCTACAGAGAAGAGAAACTGATGGAGCTAGTCTCACAACTTATTCCTCACAATTTTGATAAAAGGTGCATTCTCTGAACATTCCTGGGGTGCATGAGCCAGCTTTCCATGATAAATATACTCTATTCCAACCTCTCTAAGCCATTGGATCCCCTCATCTACATTATACAAGGGAAGTTCTGGCATTTCAATCTCAGGTAATGTGGGCCACCTTTTGATCCATGTTTCAGCCAAGCATCCAAACAGACTGTTAATGCCATTTCTAACCTCTTGAGCTAAAACACTGAATGCAGAATCTTTGCTTAGTGGGCCCATATCAATAAATTCAGCCTGATCCAGTTTCATATTTCTCCTTCCATTATCCCACATGCTTAAAATTCATTGCCACACATATTCCCCTGATTTCTGTCTATATAAATTGGTAAACTCATGCAGTTCTTTTGGAGTATAACGTACCTCCTTGTGGGTGACACTTTATAACTCACCTTTTGGGGCCTGTTCCAGTTATCAGTCTGGAAAAAATGAGAGATGGGAGAGGTGGGTCATGAAAAGAATTAGAAGTATCTTCCAAGCCATTTGCCTCAGGGCATTCAGTTGTAGTTTTATCTGGTGAAATATGATTAATCACTCTAGAGCTAATCCCTTCAGGTGGAGGTTGGGTGGACAAGCCCTTGGGGCAGGCTGGAGGTGGGGCAGCTATGTCCTCAGGACAGACTATCTAGTCTTTCTGTAGCCACAGACTATCTAGTCTTTTCTAGATAGTCTGCCCTGAGGTTATCTAGAAAAGACTCAGCATGACCTAGGGTTTCCCTACATCATTAGGGAAACCTACATCATTATCAGTCCATATGTAGCCAAACCATTTTTTCAGGGTCCCACTCCTTTCCAATCGATGCTCTCACTTTAAGGGCAGACACCATGCAAGATTGAAATTTCAGTTTATGTTGTAAAGTTGCTAATCTAAGAATAATATTCTGAGTCTTATTTTTAGAGATCTCAAGTCTGTGGCCAAAGGAAATAAGATTTTCCTTCAGGGCATTCATAGAAACATTCATGTCTGTCATACATTGTGCAAGCATCTCATTAGAAGCCTTCAGCTCATCCGTTTCCCTCATTAATGTATAAAGCACACCTACGAACAACCAGCCAACATCTCTTTATCTCTTATTTCCACAAAGCTCTATAAAGATGTCAAAAATATTATCCCCCAGAGCATGACTTTGTACAAGTGAAACATTAGAAAAGTCCAGTGGTGATACTTTGATTATCTCTTTTTTGCCAGTTCACCCCATATCATTCTGATTATGGAAAACAGAGTCCTTAGTTCCTTTGGGTCAAGTCAGAATAGAAAACCAATCCTAAAAACCCATTTTTAAGATTCTATTTCTTAAAAACTACTCCCAGTACCAAGCTGTATTAGCTAAGGTTCTCTAGAGAAACAGAATCAGCAGAAGATATCTGTAGATACAAAATTTATAAAAGTGCCTCACATAACCATGGGAATGCAGAGTCCAAGGTCAAGCTGCAAGCTGGCAACAAATGAAGGTTCTCAACAAACTCTCAGGAGAAACTGGCTGGGCAACTGTGAGAATATAAGGGCCCAAGGTCTGGAAGGCAGGCTGCAAGCTGTCAACTGATGGGCTCTCAATGAATCTTAGGAGAGGCTGGCTGGGCAATCATGGGAATGTCCAAGGTCTGTAGGGCAGGCTCTGAAGCTGGTGACTTCAACAAAGGGTCTGAATGAACTCCACAGAAGAGGCTCACCAGCTGAAACAGGAATAGTGACGGTCTCTTCTGAATTCTCCTTAAAAGGTTTCCAGTGATTACATTAAACATCACTCATTGCAGAAGACACTCCCTGTAGTTGATTACAAATGTAATCAGCTGTGGGTACTGTCAACATAATCATGATTTAAGTCCACAAAATGTCCTCAAAGCAACAGACAGGCCAGCACTTGCCTGACCGAATGACCAGGCACCACCATCTGGCCAAGTTGACACATGAACCTGACCAAGACAGATGGAAAAAATCCAAATGCCCATCAAGGGATGAGTGGATTAACAAAATGTGGTATAAAAATATGACAGAATATTATGCAGCAGTAAGGATGAAATGACATCCTGAAGCACATGACAAAAATGGATGAGCCTTGAGGACATAATGATGAGTGAAATAAGCAAGATACAAAAGGATAGATACTGTATGACTCCACTTTTATGTCCATGGCAGAGGTAAATTCAGTGGCTTATAATACAGAATATAGGGACTTAGAGATACATAGAAGCTGGAGATGGGTGAACGGTTAGTTAATGAAGTCGAACTCAAATGTATGGTAATAGTTAGAAGTGAAGGCAGTTTACTAGTGGGTCTATAAGTACTATTACCATATTGAAGGCAAATAAGATTGAAAGGGGTTGTATTCACCTATGTTTTCCACTGATTAACAATACAAATATGAATAAGTTCTTGCATGAACTACTTCAAAGGTATGATTCTTGTACAAATAGGGTTTACTTTCAGTACACAGGGGGAAAACTGCTATTGCATGCTATGGGCTATGTTTAAGGAAAATTTCAGCAGTACCACAGCAACACCAGGGGTAAATAATGGAGAGAACGACAAGAGTTAAGGGGAGGTTCAGATTTCCTATTTGTTGAGGGTGTGTTTATTCATTATCTTTCTCTTGGAAACAATGAAATTAGTTAAAATTGAGAGTGTTGATGGACTGAAGACTTTGGGCATTATACATAATGCCTAATGATTGCAGGTGGCTGAAGGATGCACTGACTGAGAAGTAGATTGGCCAACAATGGTGTACATGTACCATTGAATATTGTGCTGCTAACAAAAGGAATCGAAGTTGTGAGGCATACAACATGGTGAATGAATCTGTGGGACATTTGGTGAGGCAAAATAAACCAGAAATGAAAGAGCAATTATTGTATGGTATTCCTTTAAAAAATACTTATAAGTAAACAAGGGTCTAGATTGTAAGCTCTTATAGTAGTCGCATTTAGTCCAGAGTGGTAATTATGATTTCTGTAATTTGAGAGGCTGTTTTATTTATGTGTAACCTGGAATGTAGCGATAAGACTGAAGCTGATGAGGTTATAATTAAGGTAATTCAGAACAGAGGGGTAAGGAAGACATTGTTTATATTTTAGAACTTCACCTGCTCTTTGAAACCAAGAGAAGACAAGTTTATTTTGTACAGAACCTAAATTTTCTGTAGCACATATTCTACCTCAACCTGTCTGGATAGCTCATTTAAACAATCAAAACACAGGAAGCCCAGAATAAGAATGAGGGCCTTTAATCCTGGATAGCTTAATATAATGCCTGGACACATCGTAGAATATATTGAGCAAACAAAGAAAAAGTATTGGCAAAGTCTCTTGAAAGATAGGAGAAAAAATATGGAACTTTAAACTTTACCACCGTGGAAACCCCTGATACTATGTCAAACATTAGGGACACCCAAATCAATAGATGAAGCCCTTGATCTTGAGGTTTGCTCTTGTGAAGCATATATATGTAGCAGAGAAGCTTAGGCTATCTGTATGAGGACCTCTTTTGTTGCTCAGATGTGCCCTCACTCTCTCTAAGCCCAACTCTGCAAGTGAAATCATTGTTTACCCCCTACATGGGACATGACGTCCAGGGCTGAAAGTCTCCCTGCTGGCATTGTAGATGATTCTCAGGAATGAGTCTGGCTTTGGCACCATGGAATCAGCAATGCCATCCTAACCAAAAGAGGGAAAAGAACTGTAACAAATAAGGTATCAGCGGCTGAGAGAATTCAAATATAATTGAGAGGCTACTCTGGCAGTCACTCCTATGCAATCTTCAGTCAGACATTACTATTATAACTTGCCAAACCCTAACCAAAACCATTCCAGCCAATCTTAAAGAATACCTAGGGCAATATATAAGGTTCTACAAAGGTTCCATGCACTAAGGTAAATTTCCAGAGATCTACAACCTCCAGGTGGGTCCTTGGACCAGATAAATCCTGAAACCTAGAGAGACCAACCTTTCCAGAACATCTGCTAGTTCCACTCCCTTCCCCATATTATTGGCAGCTCCTTCCAACATGAAAAATTTAGAATGGACATAGTCCAAATACCCCTAAAGAGTGACGGTGGAGTTATACAGAGAAGGTAGGGCCTAATGAACAAGTATGATTGCTAAATCATTATATTTATGTTTCTTTTAGTCTCCAGTATCTTAGAGCAGCTAGAAGTAAAAACCTGAGACTGTAGAATTGTAACCCATAACAAAGTCTGAAATCTGTTCTACAGCTAATTGTGCTGCGCTTCAAAATTTATTGCTTTTTTGCATATATGTTATTTTTCACAAAAAAAGATATAAAATGTCAATTGTGATGATAAAAAAGTATTTATTCCTTCTAGCCTCCAAGGTTCTGGAGCAGCTAGAAGAAAAAATCTAAGATGATGGTATGGTAGCCCATGACAAACTCCGGAATGTGTACTGAAACTACTTGTTGAAGGGTGCTTTAAAAACTGTTGCTTTTTTCTTTCTTTGCTTTGCATACAATTAAAAAAAAGTAAAAAAAAATTGGAACATAATTTTGCTCTTTGCTAGGTGGGGATTTCAACCACTAACTTTCTTTATAGTGTTAGTTTGTTTTGCAATACTTGCTATATCTTTAGGGTATTTTTTCCTGTTTTATGAGGTTTTTTTTTTTTGGTTGAAGTATATTTTATAGTCAGTCAATTATTAAGCTTTATATGTAACTTTCTATCAGTTTTGAAAATATATATTAGGACACAGAATATTTCCATTACATCATAAAATTCTCTCAAGGCCATCTCTCCTCCAAAAGCAACCACCAACCTGATTTTTACTAACGTAGGTTGGTTTTGCATTATCTTGAGTTACATATTAACGGAATTATACAATATATTCTCTTACTGTCTAGCCAGAATGCTTCTGAGATTCATCAATGTCATTGCATACATCAGTAATCTGTTTCTTTCTATCACTGAGTTTACCACAGTTTGTTTATGCATTGATCTGTTAAACAATATCTCAATTATTTTAAGTTGTTTGCTATTATTTATAAAGTTGTTGGGAATATTCTTTTCAAGGCTCTTGAGGGTATGTTTTTAAATTTACTTTAAATCAATATCTCAGAGAAGAATTACGGTATCATAAAGGAGCATATATAAAAAAATAAGATGCCAAGCCGTTTTCCAAAGGTGTTATACCATTTTTTATTTCTCCCACAAACATGCAAATGTTTTGCTTGCTCCACGTTCTCTCCAACTTTTAATGTTTTAGACCTTTCATTTTTTAATTTATCCCTTTTAATATAGGGAAAGCACTCAGTTGTTCACTATTAAATATAATATTGGCTGAAAGATTTCCTTGATTCTCTATGAGGATGTTTGTGTTATTTTGCTTAGAATTTCTTTTCTTTTTTGATCAAAAGTAGATGTTTCATTTTGTCAAATATTTTTTCTATATCTAACGAAGTGATCAAGTTTTATTTCTTCTTGAATAAAGTAATGTAATAAACTACAGTGATTAATTTCCAATGTTAAACCTACTTTGAATTCCTGCATGTATTAGATTCTAGGTAGAATAATTTTTACATATTTCTGGATTATATTTACTCACATTTTCTTAAGAATATTTAAAATCATGGCATTTTTAATTCAGAAAACTGTAAGAAAAGTCTTTTTGAGGCAGGCCAAGGATGGGCAATTTCAGTCAAGAGGTCAAGTGTGAATGTCTTCATCACCATTACATGTATAAGGAACACCCTAGAATATGAAATATTATGTAATATCCTTCTTAATAAAGATGGAATTTATAGAATTTTTAGCCCAAGTGGGACATTATTTTAGTTCTAAGGTTTTGATCTTAAATTATCAGTCACTTCAGCCTATATTCTACATCTTAATAATGGTTATTTTCTATGTATTATTAAAATATTCATTTCTGACTAAAATTCAATGAAACAAAATGTTACTGGTTTGCTAAATTGTGATATATCCATAAAATGGGATTCTACATAATTATTCTAAATAGGTTAAAATAAAATGACTGATATAATAATATTTCTGAAGTATTATTGTGAAAAAATCTGAGCTAAAATGGATGTACATTATTATTCTTGTGCAAATAAAATAGTTAAGCAGAGAGACAGAGATACTACTTTTTGCTTAAGCTTTTTATTTCTTTTTTTCTAATATTGACTGTCTTAGGGCCTAGGAATTAAGGATATAGTGGGAAAAGGAAATTTTCACTTTTCACATGTACCTTTTGCTTTAATAGTTTATCTAAATTGTGTATATATTACATAAAGAAACAGCTAGCTAGTATTAAGAGGTTTGAAATTAATAGCCATTTCTGTGTGTATGCTTGTGTGTGTGTAAGTGTGTGTTTGTGTGTATGTAGGTCTGTGTGTATGTGAAAGAGAAAGACAGAGAGAGAGAGAGAAAGAGAGAGAGACAAGGGAAGGGGAAGAGAAAGCAAATCTAAACAAAAATAAAAGGTCATTAAAAAGGCAATTCCAGCTATACTATTTTAATTCTAAACAAACAAACACACACACACACAATAATAACCATTTCTATTATTTTGGACCAATCCGAGTAGAAGTGAAATGCTTTTCTTTTTTTTTTAATTCCACCCAACCAATGGTTGTGTTGAATTATTTATATTGCAAACATGTGGGTAGAAATAATCTCTTCCTACTTTTACAAACCCTGGAAGAATAAAAGGTCAAAAATATGTATTGATAGCTCTAGAATACATTCGTCTTCCTAGGTTCCAATGCTGAACTACAGCACAGCTTATAACACTAATGAAAATATTTCCAATATAAGACTTTCATGTGGTCCATAAAATGGCACTGATGCTCACAATACTAATATTCCTATTTCTAATCCCTAGCCATATATGTAAGTTTATGCTGCTTATTTTATAATTATCTTTTTAATTTTGTACATAAATTCCTATTATAAACAAAGTAAAATGTAAAAAATGTAGATTTTGTGATGCTAGATCTTCCTAAATTGTTTCAACCTTTCTCCTAGTATGGAGTTTCTTATTTGCATGAAAGTAAAGAAAGGATTTTAGTTTGTCCATTTTCCTTGACCTCAGAATGCCAGCATAAATATCAATGTTGTATGGAAGTAAACTTTCCATTCACAGTAAATAGTATTTGTTGCTCCTATTATGCCTGACTTTTAGACTGCTATACGTCTGTAAAAAAAATCAGTTGAAAAGTTGCATGTAGTACATGGACTTGTAATCATTCATTTGTGCCTCAAGACCTTAAATCTGATCATGTCTTTACCCTGACCTTTGCCTGGGAAGTCAACAAGTAGAACTATATCAACAGAGATCCCATAATCTTGGCTTTAGATAGATTCAAACAAATGGAGAGCCTCATCAGAAACTGGATAAGAATTTTTGCCCAAGAGTAACAAAAAAAAATTTGAAAATGAAGACAATGAAAATGAAAACCGGTAGGGAAATTCTGTACTAAATACTGAAGTCTACTATATAATCACTATAATTTAAAAGATTGAATATGTTAGAAAATAAAATAAATTTTCTAAGACATAAATAGATTTCCAAGTACAAGTAAGAACTCTGTGTGCAACAGAAAGTGGGATTTCAATTCAGTGAGAAAAAAATTAATTCAGAGCAATCTCCAAGAAATAAAGAAATAAGCCGTAACCTAACAAAACTCTTACTATATATTACAGTAAATACAGAGACTAAACAGTTAAACTGAAAAGTAAAAGTATAGAGACCCTAGGGAAAATATAAATATATAAATATAAATATGTCCCTGGAAGAGACAACTGCAGAAACAAGAAAGGAAAACCTAGATATATAAACAGTTTAAATGTATTCAAAAGTTAGACCATGTATAAATGATGTATCTATTTACTTGCACGTTTACTATTTGGGGTTCTCTACATTCTTTTGTGAATATCGAAGATTCCAAAAGATATCATTTTCTTTAGTCTAAAGAACTTCCTTTAATATTCAACAGAACCATAAAAGTCTGTATTTTACCTTCAATTTTTAATGATATCTTTGCTGTGTATAAATAGGCTAGTTTACTTCCACATCTACTAAAACCCAGGAAAGAACTTCTTTCCCTGGTCAGAGCTGGAATATCTCCCATCCTGTGTGGACTGTGGGAATTGGTCAGCTCATAACCCTCCACCTCACCCCACTGTCCCCACTATCCTCCAACCTCTTTCCCCGATGCCCACCCCCCAGCTTTAGTAGTTTTCTCATTGGTTGCTATTTGCCTGGCCTCATGGAATTTAACCTCACTTACACAAAGTTTAGTGTTCGGCAAAACACTTAAGAGTTATTGTATGTAAATTTATGGAACTTTTTCTATTATTAACTCCTTCCTTTCTGGTTGTCTACCCTACAAATTCCAACCACCTCAACCACTCCAAGGTTGGATGTCTGTCTTTTCTATGAATGAGAACAGCGACTTCTTGGATCTCCCTTTGTGCTTTGAGGTCTGGGAAATACTCTGAGGCAAAAAGTCTCAGCATCCTTAAAGCTCTCCTCATTTGTAACCCCCTTTGAGGAATTGTAGTTCTTAAATGAAGAAATATCCATTCATAATGCTAAGTGAGAAAATCAAATCAGAGAAATATCTAAATTACAGCTAAATTATTATGTTTGTATAAAATTAGATGAACTCAAAAAGAAAGAAACAAAAAAAAAACAAAGAAAAAACAAAATTAGATGAACTAGAGAAGGATTTAAAGGATACCCAAAGTTGTTTGTCTTCATTATATCAAAAGATCATTACAGAAAATGCAGATGTTAGGGAATTATCATTTTTTCAAGTTATGAAAGTGTGATTTGTTTCACTAATTATGATAAAACATTTCTGAAAAATTAAAATTAATAATATATAAAATTAACAAGATGGGGTGTTGTTATGGTCAATGTCATGCACCAGTTTGTTTAGGTGTCCAGTTGTTTGGTCAAGCAAGCTGTGGCTTGATTGTTATTGTGAGAGTACTTCATGATTTGCATAGACAGTTGATTGCATTTACCCATGATTGCATCTACAATCAACAAAAGAGAGTGCCCTCAGCAAAGAGGGAAATCTCATCATCCAATCAATTGGAGGTTTTAAAGCCAGAATTGAGGATTTCAGAAGTCAGAAATACAAATTTTTATCTCTACTTCAATCAGCCAGCAGCTTCTCCTGGGAAATTAAACATCACCTTCATCAGAATTTCCAACTTGCTGCCCACCCTACAGAATTTGGGCTTGCTAATCCCCACATTCACGTAAGCCAACACCTACAATAAATCTCTTGAGAAATATATATCTGACTCCTGTCATTTCTGTTTCTCTGGAGAACATTGACTAAACATATGCTAGGCTCACATGAAGATGAAAAATAAAACATGTATAATGATAAGGAAAAATGCAAGTAAACCTAGTAGTATTTAGAAATATAATATTTTTGGAAAAGAAACATAAATATAAAATATTGCAAATACTTAGAAATATATACAAATATAAATAAAAATTACAAGCAGAAATCATTTTGGAGATAATCATCTGTGTTATACTAGTTTACTATTCTCTCTCAATTCTCACTAGAAATGTCAAATAAGAAGGCTGCATGACCGGGCGGCTGCTGTGGCTCAGCAGGCAGGGCTCTGACCTGCCGTGCTGGGGGTCTGGGGTTCGATCTCTGGTGCCTCCTGCCCATATGCAAATTAAAAAAAAAACAAAAAAAAAGAAGGCTGCATGACCAAGTTGCAAAGTCAATGACTCCAGAGCTTGTCTCTTTGGGTTCTACTACCCACTCAAGTAGTTGCTAACTAGTTGTTCTTCAAAATTATGATGTCTTTCAATCGAATATTTCAGATTCTTCAGAATAAAGCCAAAAGTTACAAGTATACAGAAGAAGTAGGAAAAAAATAGGGGGGATTCTAGTTCTGAGCTTTAAAAATATGTCTGAAGGTTAAGGTTGATGAACTTGTAATCTTATAATACTTTAGAAGCTAGGATTTTAAGCTAGCTAAATTTGCAAGTAGTTAGATAATAAAAAAATTAATATTGGGAGAACTAACATTGCAATTTTGCTATGTTTATTTTTTCAAAGTTTTGGTAATATTTTAACTTTTAGAAATAATACTTATTGAGAATATGGTCTGAAATTTCTTATTAGCCTCTGAGGTTGGTAGATATATAAGAAAGGAAAGCTGGAGGTGTTTAAAAGTTATTGATTTTGTAATAGAAAGTATAGACATATGTGCATAAACAAAAATAAGATATTCATAGGGTATGAACTTCTCCAACAGATATGCCATAGGCTGATAAACCAGTGATACCGGCAGGTTAATAATGTTTGTCACCTTGCTTAAGAGGAAAGAAATAACAATTGAAATTTGGTAAAGTTATTCCTCTGCTCTTTCTACTGAGACTCTGCTGAATGTAGAGGACATCCAAGGACAGCTGTGATTGCTCAGTGGTGCAGAGCCCTCTACCGAGCCCCCATCTCAGAAATCTCTTATTAAAGAATGCCTCACTTATTAAAAATCACTACTGCTGCTCAGATGCTGTTAGGTAGGAAGAATGGCAGTAAGTTTCAAGTGATACAAAGTTCAGTGTTTTCCTAAATCATAATGAGACAACATAGGGTTCTGTCAGTAGATTCAGGCCAATCTTCTCGTACTCATCTCTATCCCATAATACTCTGTGACTAGTCAGTATAGCAGTATAAAACTTTTGAAGCCTGGGTGAAATTGTACAAGTTACAACATCCTTATCTTTTCTAAATTCACATAAGGTACTTTTCTTAAAACTTAAGGGAATACAAGTTATTTCATTCTAATATACATTTCTAAATTCTTATTAAATATAGGGTAACAGATGCCTATATAATACTTATTAATCAATGAAAATTTAATATAACTTTTTAATACATTTCACTGCCCTAGCAATTCTTATGATTATGTTTTGTATGATTATTAAATTAATGATTCAGAGAGGCCTGACATACCAGATAGATTAGTCTTTAATTTTTCAGATAATGTTAACTGGTGTCTGTTTAAGAATTCTCTTTTCCAACAGCAGAATTTTCTAGGATGAATTGTGACTCTTTATTATTCAGTTTTCTGAAAACAAGACTGTTTATTTTCAAACAGTTACTAGATATAAACAATGTAGAAATAAATAAAAAGTGTATGTTATTTGCATATCCATAAAAAAGAGCATTATTTAATATACTCAAACTAGCTGATCAAAGACCTGAGAGATTACTTAATGATTATTTCCTTTCCCTAAAAATGAATTGTTAGTATTCACTCAAAGATATAAGACACAAATCTTTTTTAAAACTACCAATTCCTCATTATTTACAAAGAGACAAAGAGTAAATTTACAATGATGAAGACTAGTGGACACAACCTTAATAAAGTAAGCAAAGTTAACAGCACAGATAATGGGGCAAATAGACATTATATGGACCCTGATCTGATGTACCATGAAGGCACAACACTTATTTCTTATTACTAACAAAAATGCATAACCTGACTCTTACTGAAAAGATATGAGAGAGACCCAAATTAAGTTGCATTTCACAAAATAACTCCTGCGCATTCTTCAAAAATTCTAATGTCTTTATAGATGAAGACTAAGGAACTCTACCAGATTAAAGGAAACTAAACAGAAGACAACCAAACATCATGTGTGATTCAGCATTAGATCCTACACCTCAACAAAATAGCCATAAAGGACATTATTGAGGAATTCATCAAATTTTGAATGTTGATTACATACTGGTTATTAACAGTTTATCACTATAAAATGTCCTGATTTTGATAATTGCACTGAGGTTATAAAAGAGGTCTTGTTTTTAAGGAATCACACTGAAGTATTTAAGAATAAAGAAGTAAGATGTCTGCAGCCCACTTTCAATGGCTTTTGAAACAACAAAAAAATAATCTGAAAGCAACAGTCTGCAATAGAAATTATTATCAAGCAATAAAAAGTGTTATATATACTCACACACTATATGCACACACATACATGGGACAAATATTGCAAAATAGGACATATGTTAACACTTGGTAAATCTTGCGTTTTCTGTATTGGGGAATTCATTCCTAAATGAAAAGTTAAAAAATAATAAATGAATCAACATATAAATATAACAAATGAAAGAGATTGGTAAAAAATTGTAAGAAATAATTATAAAGCTATGCCATCCAGTTAGTGAAACATTGTTATTTTTCAAAATAATAGAATCTGAGATTTTGAGTACTTTTTCTCAAAGCAAGGCATTTTAATGAATTTTATTTTTTACATATAAAAATGGACCCTTTTTGAAGAATAAGATGTGAAATAAATGTGTATATATAAGTAGATATGTATAATATATGCTATATGAGTGTGTGTACATATATATATATATGGCAATTTATATATATGATAGTAATTCATCTTACATATCTTAATCTTCTCTTCCTTGGCTTTATTTGAGGCCAACATATTCATCTTGAGTTCTAAAAACTACTGCTCTAATAGAGTCTTAAGGCTTATATTTTTAACATATCAATCTCAAATGTGAAATATGGTAGGTCATTACTATAAAACCTACTTACCAAATAACAACAACAACAACAACAACAAAAACTTACCTTCTCAGTTTCTTTTCTAGGTAAAAATCTCCTTATCTTAACCTACTCACCCAAAGTAGAAGCTTCAGATATTTGCCACCTGCTTATAAAAATCTGATAGTTCCACACTGCCTAAAAGATAGAGCAAAATTGTTTAATAAAGAATATCAGTCTTTGCACACATACATATTTAGAGGTTTATTTTTAAAAATTGCCTCACATGATTTTGGGGGGTGGCAAGTCAGAAATCCATTGGTAGGCTGGAAACTTAGACAACAGTTGATGTTGTAGTCTTGAGGCAGAATTTCTTCTTCTCAAGGAACCCTCCTTTTGTTCCCTTAAGGCCTCAACTGGTTAGAGGAGGCCTATCCAACTTATTGAAATTAATCACCTTTACTTGCAGTCAACAGATTTTAGAAACTAATCACACTTGTAAAATACCTTCACAGCAACATCTAGAATAGAATTTGACCAAACAACTGGGCACCATAACCTAGCCAAGTTGATCATTAAATCACCATACAGCCTATGTAATAACATGCTCCTACATAAAATCACTTCAATAATCTGTGCACTTTCTGTTTACTTTGTGTGGATGTATTCTACTGTTTTTTTTTTTTTTGTATATTAAGTTTATTCAACAATTAGTTATTTACTGAGAAATTACCATAGCCCAGGAGAATAAAATAAAGTAAATCAGAGACTTCACCCTGCTTGGGCTTTTTATAATTGGTATTTTAGGAGGAAGGCAGACAAAAGGGTCTGGCAGTGGTGATGAAGAGCCAAAACCCCACATACTCCATCTTCAAGCTCAGTGCTACCAGATCTGTAAGAGGTTTGCAGGGAAAACAGTGTTCTCAGTGGGAGACAATGTCCCCTGAAAGTAAAAAAGGTGATGGAAATGTTTAGGATAAATGTTGATGACATTGGAGATTTTTCTGGTGAGTGACCATGACTTCTAGAAGATATAATAGAAGCATTTGGAACATTGGGGGAGAATGTGGATGCTGTGGGTAGAAGGAAGAAACCAAATAAAGAATAAGCTGAGCATTAGAATACAGAGATATGCAAGTGATGATCTGGAGTCTCAGCCTGTTTTGATGACTGACACTAAAACACTCTGAGATTGGTCCTGGAGCCCTCAAGGCATACAGAGGTAGTAAGGCTGGACTCATTGGCATAGACAGGGGCTGTTAATGGAGCGGCAAAGGTGTATTGGTCCTCAGTTGTTCCCCAACCTTTCTAGGTGTGAGGCCTGGAGGGTGTTTTATAATTCCTTCAGAGTGATTAGAGGTGATCCCTGATCAGATGCATTTATTCTCAATGTGCAATTTTCTGTCGTGACCCTTTTGAAGGACTTGAGAACTGGGGAAGAAGGTAATAATATAAGCACAGCTGCCACCAGCCCCATATTGATAGGTGGTAGAGCACTTGGAGAGGAATGAAAAAAAAAACACTTCTTAAATTGGCGAAACCTTTTTCCACATGTTAAGGTCCAGTACAATGTTTTGAACTGCTTTGTTCTTTACTTTTCATTTTGTTCACCAAGTCACCACATGTGCCTGCTGTCTTTCCTAATATGCAATGAGCTCCTCCAGTGCTGGTAACAGGAAAAATTTCTCTTATCAGAATACTTACCACAGGGTCTGGCACCTAGTTGGTGCTCAGGATATATATATACTTTGTGAGTGGAAGCAAAGCATTCTCAAGAAATTATTCTTTTTTTTTTAGAAGTGGATCCTGGAATTCTATATTTTTAGCTAGCTCTGGGTGAAAGCCAATGCCAATTGCTCTTGATTGTACTTAAAGTAGTCAGTTCCAAGATGGTAAACAAATATATGTTAAAGACTAATTATGATTAATTACCATTCTGATTATTTAAAAATCTATGGGTTTGCTTCCTTGTTAACAATAGACTTTTCTTTTAATACAAGAAAGATATTCTTTTTTACCTTTTTTTTTTCTTTTATACTGTTTTTGATAAAGCTGTACTTCAGGTGAAATTATACAGCAATTCATAGGAGACTGAATTAGTTCGGCAAATCACAACAAATATGAAGAGCAGAAAGTAAGTGACTACCACTTACTTTCACAGCAAGTGAAAGGATCTTTTGATGAGGTTACTTAGTTAAGGTGTGGCCCGGTTGAACAGAAGGCATATAGGGAAGATCACAGAGAGAGAGAAAAGAGCTCAGGTAGCCAGAGAAAGACAATGAACATGGAAGAGAAGCCAGGAAAGACCACCATGAGAATTGCCATGTGACAGAAAAGCCAAGAACCAAGGATCGCCAGCAGCCAGCACCGAAACAGGAGTCTTCCAAGAGAAAGCATTGCCTTGATAACATTTTGATGATGCCTTGATTTTTTTACTTCTACTTGCAAAATTGTGAGCCAATAAATTTCCATTGTTGAAGCCAACCCATTGCATGGTATTTTATTTGGCAGCTAGGAATCTAAAAAAAAAAGTCCTGTAATCATAGATATTGGGACTATGTTATTGGACAAAATGCATCTGCTGTGTAAGGAACTTACAGTGTAACAAGGGAGACAAGTGAGTAAACAGGTAGTTATTATAAAGGGGTTAACACTGCATCTATAAAGATCTGGAGGCAAAGAAGACCAGGAAGTAAATTACTCAATTTCTTACAATGCAAAAAGCTGCTGCATTGTTTTAGGACATTGAGTGAAAAGCATAATTGTATTTCAATACACATAAACATTATCGCCCCTTTCCATTCTCCAATAGGAGCTTTCTCAAAATAAGGAAATCTGAGAAATTTATTTTTATACCTATGTCTTTGAGAGAGGTGACTAGTTTTTTGGTTAAAACAATTGTAAATTTACACAAGTTATTACCAAAATAAAAATAATTGCTCATGATTATTACAAGTTACAACATTTTTCATTTATTGTTACACTTAATTTTTGCCAACAACTCATTGGGTAGCTCCCATTACATATCCCATTTTACAAATGTAGAAACAGAAGCAAAAGATGTTTATTGACTTGCCTAAAATCAACATAAGCAGTCCCCAAGCAGTCTCAAGAAGCATCAATGATTTTTTATTTCTTTGGATGTAGATTACTCACAAAGCTTCAAACTGTCTCTGATCAACTTAGTGTAGACATATAGAAATCTGTTTGGTTTTTAGTACAATGTAAAGGAAAATAAAGAAAAAAAATTTCTGACCATTTTGGGAGAATTGACAAATACTGAAACTTTTTATTTTATTTTATTTATTTATTTATTTATTTATTTAAATTTGCATATGGGCAGGAGGCACCAGGGATCGAACTCCAGACCTCCAGCACGGCAGGTCGGAGCTCTGCCTGCTGAGCCATGGCAGCCACCCCAAATACTGAAACTTTGAGTAATATTAAGTTAGAGTTCTGCCATTTATCTGCTGTGTTATCAACAAGCTTTATTCTATCACTCAGGTTTTTCTCATGTAAAACGGCAGAGTGATACAATTAACAACAAACAATAGATTTGTTGTTAATACTTAAAAGCACAGCATAGTGCCTGATGTGGAGGCTCATTGACATGCAATTTTGCCTTCATTAAGCATTTAAATGGTAGTGCTCAAAGTATTATTCTTTACAAAAAAAAAAGTCAAATGTTATACATTTAACTTTTAAATATTCATGTAATTTTAACATATTAGAAGTTATAACCTGAAATAAATAATCAGCTTTAATGATTGTTTTAGAGTAACAAATATAATGCAAATTAATTGGTATGATAGTTGGTATATTTACTTACATGTTCAGTGGTAAAATTTTTTATATTTCTATTATTACAGAAAAATTAAAAATTAGGGATTTTGTTTGATAACAGATAAAAGCTATTATTGTGATCCAATTTAGTCAAAGTAATTTAATTTTCTTTTGCAACACTTCTTTACTTTTGGAAAGTATTATCAATTTCTATTAAACCTTGCATCATATTTCATTCATTTTGAAAAGGTGTTAATTAGAACTCCCTGATCCTTAGAAATAATAAATAATTCTCAATGTATTTAGTCATCACAATAATGATCTTTATACAATGGTAGTCTTTAAATAATTCTTTAGTGGACCTGAAAATATGTTTCTTACATGCAATCATTCTATTGCAATCTTGAATCTATTAACTGTAAACCTGCACAGTTTTAAGCCTCAAAGCTGACAATTCAGTGTCTACATAGAAAGTCCCAGAATGTCTCCTGTTTTGTATATGTTTTAATACATGTTTCCTATACTTAAGATTTTAATGCTAGTTTATTGATATGCAATTATACATAATAGGAAATAACAAAAAAAAATCATTCCAGGGCATTGAATATTGTACACATATTTAAAAAAACATTATATCTGATTCAAGTTTATGGAATTTAAAATGTTTTCTTATGAGACAAGATGCTTATTTAATGTTATTATTTATTGTTCACTTTTCTAAGAATAGAAATGTCTCTAATTGCAATGTCAAAAAGTTTGCCCTATAGCTTTTTGATGTTCTGCTCTAGTAATTTCAATAAGGAATATAAAAATGCCAAAATTGTTGAGGCAACAACAAAAATGAAGTAGATTAAAATCAGGATAATAATTACATAATTTCATAAGTGAGATAGATAACTTAGAATCCTACATTTTCTGAATTTTTGTTTAACTTGCAAAATTGCATCTTGCAAAAATGTGTTTTATTGGAGCCTTATGTTTTATGTTGTTTTTCTGAACTCACTCTGTACAAGCTTTAATACTTAAAAGACAATTAGATAGGCTAGTGCCAGAAACAATTGTCACTAAAGAATTTTGGGATATGTGAAGGTAACTGTAATTAATTGATTTTATTAAATTTGCAAATGTTCAAACATTATTATTTATGTTATATAAATATTTAGACCTATCTGCCTGGAATTACAAAATTGGTTCACATTCCTACAAAATTAGCAGACAAAAATCACAGAAATGATCCTAGAATTGCACTCTTGAGCACTTATACAGGAGAAATGAAAACTTATGTTTACATAACAACTATTCATAAATGCCCTAGAAGTTTTATTCATTATGGACCTAAAGTGGAAACAACCCAGATGTTCTTCAATGGATGACCAGCTAAATAAACTATGGCACATTCATACCATGGATTACTGTTCAACAATAAAAAAGAACAAGTTATTGACACACGCAAAACTTGGCTGAATCTCAAGGAAATGATACTAAAGTAAGAAGCTAATTTCTAAAGGGAGCATACTTGTATGATTCCATATATGACATTCATAAAATGACAAGTTATAGAAATTGAGAACAAATTAGTGATTGCCAGGGGTGAGGGATTGATCTGGGTGGGTGTGGTTATAAAAGGAATATGTGGCGGATTCATGAGGCTATGAAATTCTTCTGTATCTTGATTGTTGTGGATACAGGAATATACACCTGATAAAATTGCATATAACTAACACATATGCAAACCCATGCAAATGGTTACAAGTAAAAGTTAATAAATCTGAATAAGAGTAGCAGACAGTATCAATATCAATATCCTGGTTATGATAAGGTACAACAGTTTTGCAAGATGCTACTATTGAGGGAAATAGTGTATAGGTTACCCTGTATTATTTCTTACAACTGCATGTGAATCCATAATTATCTCAAAGTAAAAAGTTTAATAAAAATTTAAAATACTGTCCTGAAGACAATTGAATGTTTATCCAATTTGTTATTCTGTAAACCAAAAAGGAAGCCATAAGACCAAGCAAACAGCAAAGTTGTCCCTAATGCAAAATGGGGATCAGTGTGTCAATAGTTATAATGAATTTTGGAACTGTACCACCAGGCAAATGTGAAAGGATGCCAAAATTCACTTAGGTTGGTAGTATATGTGATATCTTGGCAAAAGGAAAGACCAATCTTTTTATGGAAGACACTGTCCTGATTTAGCCTAACTGATTTTTCATAGATCAACTTAATCTAATTTCCTAATCAAACAGCATAAAAATACAAATACTCCAACAAGAATGAGTCAGTTTATTACATAGAATTAGGGGAGCCATCAGATGGCGAAGAAACAAGAAGAGAGCAGAGATTTCAGCTGTTGCACACACGTTGTGGGGAACGAAGGTTTTAGTTGGGTCCAGGGATGTGAAAATTCTAATAGACTAAAAACTCAAAGAACCTCAGAAGAATACATAAGAGTCACTACACTGTATTATGTACACTTCCACTTTCAACCAAATATTATTGAGCTTATAAAGAGAAAAATCAGAAACACATTTCAGAATATAAATCTGAGTACATGAAAGTACTCAGATATATATTATGCATTACATACATGGGAATAAAGATAAGATAGCTGGCTTTTCATCAGTATACACATAACAACAGAACCTAAGTGTTTGTAGATTTTGGGTTTAGTGGAAAAACTCTTCAAAGTAGCAATTACAAGTATGTTAAAAAATTACAGGAAAAATGATGTCATTAACAAGTACAAAATCTCTTTGGAAAAATTTAAAACTATTAACAATGGAGCTAGAGATTGAAAGTATAATAACTGAAATAAAAGTTACTGGATAGGATCAATGGAATTTTAAAGATGATCAAAGAAAGAATTCATGCAAGTTAATCTTACATAATAGAAATCAGTCAGTCTGAAGAACAGATGAAAAAGATTGGAATAAACAAAGTCTCACAGAATGGAAAAAATTATCAGCCAATGTAATATATAAATAATGGCAATCCCCAAATGAGAAGGGAAAAGAAAGGGACATAAAAAGAATGTTAGAAGAAATTCTGACAAAAACTTCATGAATTTCCTTGAAAGTCAGAAATAACTAGTAAATCATGAAAGAGTCAGATACATATTATACATTACAATACATGGGAACAAAGAGAAGATAGCTGATTTCTCATCAAATTGTAGAATCCAGAATATACTGTAACACCAGAGTCAAAGTGCTGAGGAAAAAGAACTTGCCAACCAGAAATCTAAATGCAGTGATACTCCTTCATTGAAAGAGGTGAAAGAAAACAATTTTAGTAAAATAAATCCATAAGCAAATTTTTTA